>CATIWM010197026.1:0-23302 GCA_949671775.1 Mallotus repandus
TATATAAGTAATTATTATATAAAACAAATTTACCATGATTTTTAAAATGTAATTTATATATGTAACATGAAGAAATGATTTTATTATTCTCTTTCATAATATTTTATATATTGAATAGATATAAAAAATTATCCTCCTTCCTAATGTTTTTAATTTTATGATAGATAATTTTAGAAGATGAAAATCATTTAAAATGACATGCCAATTTCACTAGTTTAATTAAATAAAAATTTTAATTATTTATACATCTAAATTTTCTATGATATCTACTCAATAATATACAATCTTCCTAAATTAATTAATATATTATATATGTTGAATACTCTATAAATATTATTGAGAATTCATTTGTATTAAAAAAAAAAGGTATTTTATTAGCTTCATATTCCAATTATTTGGTTAATTAGAGGAGAGCTATGCAAATGATTGCAAATTAATGACCCTCCTCTTGAATAAAATTTATAAAGTTTGTCATACAAATCAACATTATAATCCATGAATTTTTTAATAAAAAATTGTTAATAAAATTAATTATTTAAGTATCTTAACACCCATTTTATTTTCTTTCACTCTTTCTTTTCTTTTTGAACATAGAGGAAATTTTAACTTTTTTTTATAAAAGACCGGACTAGAAATGATTTCAATTAGTGCACCAAGACATACTAACTATGTTGGCACCTCTATAGCACCATCTTAACTAATCATACTAGTCCAATTTATTAAAAATAAAAAAGAATACAAAAGTATCATCCGCAAAGGGAAAAAGCAAGACTATGAAGAGAACCTAAAATTCTCTTTGTCTAACATATCCCTAATGATTAAGCCACCATTTTGTTTGACGAAGATCAATTGCCATAGTAGAGAGCTTGTCTGCTATACATTTACCCTCTCTATAGACATAGGAGATATAAACTTGCATAGAGGATAGAGAATTAAGGCAAGCTTGCCATTGCATTTGAAACTTCCAAGGGATATTTGGAAAGAAATAGTAGTACAACATAGAGATTATCACATTGTATGCATAAGCAAGGAGGACGAAGAACCTGAGCATGTTGAACTCTAATCATAACCACACATAACTCAGTTTTAAAAGTAAAAAGGACTCCTAGAGGTGCAACAAAAGAAGAGACAACAACACCAAGATAGTTTTTAAAAACACCTCCTACACTCGCTAACCCCAGAGCTCCTCTAGTAGCTCCATCCGTGTTCAATTTTAACCAAGCTGAGATGGAGGGATCCATCAAACACCAAAAATACAAGGAGGTGGGAAAGCAATACCAGATATCTGAAGACGATGCAAAATCAAAAGGTCTGATTATGTATTAGCCATCAAATCAATTTTAAAAATCGATGCTTCTGTAATTACATTACAAATTTATTGGATAGTAACATTAACAAGAACAGATTCTGCATGGAAGATCTCTCTATTGCGCACATACCAAATGGTATGAACTGCTTCTAAAAAACCCACTCGCCAAAGCACCTTAAGCTAAGAAGAAAAATTCTACATCCAAGTAGAGTTAAACAGACCTGAGAACCCAGAAGAGAGATTTAAAGTAACTTCAAATAAGAGAACCTATCTCAACAGGAGCCATGATGGATCTATTAAGAAACTCTTCAGTTAAGCAGAAAAGCAAAGGAGACAATGGATCACCTTGTTGCACCCCACGCGAGTAAGAAAAATATCCCTTAGTCGAACATTTAGAATAATGAAAAGTTGAGCTGAATATAGAATGACTTTAATCCAAGCATAAAAAGTATCAGAAAAACCAAAACAAGCAAGAACCTCCAATAGAAAATCCCATTCCATGGAATCAAAGGCTTTTCGAATGTTGATCTTTAAAGCCATATTGCCTTCTCTAGAACAATGATCTATAACATTAAAATTTTCAGACGCAACCACAACATAGTCCTCAAGATGTCTTCCCTCAATGAGCCAAATTGATGAGGAGCAATTATAGAAAAAGAAATAGAAGCCAATCTATCCGCCAAAATTTTAGAAATAATTTTGTAAACAAAATTCCCTAATATAATTGGTTTAAACTTGTTAATCAGATTTGCATCCTGAGACTTAGGAATGAGGACCATTAAGTTAGAATTAAAACCATTCATAATCCTTCTTGTCAAAAAGAAATGGTGAACAGCCGTAATAACTTTCAGGCCAACAATATGCCAACATTGAGAAAAAAAACCAGAAAAGGACTCGGAGCACTTTGATGATCCATAGAGAATTTTTTTTTCTTAACATCCTCATAAGAAGGCACACTATAAAGAAAATCATTATGAGAAGCTGAAACAAGAGTAGGAATCATAGCCTTAATCACTGATAAGTCCCTAACAGAAGTAAAGCTCGAAAAAAGGGAAAAAAATTTTAATGACATGGCGTTCAATCAAAGAAGCATTATCAACCAAAAGCCATCAATCATTAATCTATAAATGCCCGTTTGAGTTGTACGATGAGCAAATAAATTATGATAAAATTTAGTATTACAATCACCTTTTTTAATCCAATGAACATGACTTTTCTCTTTCAATAAAGCATTTTGACTAGCCAACAAAGAAGAAAGAGGTTGTGGCATTGCATCTCTTGAGTATGGAGAGAATCCAAAAACCCATGAAGATTAATATCAGCTTGGATACGAAGGAGCTCTTGCTTAGTCATCTTAATAGAAGTACCAAGATCACCAAATACATGAATATTCTAAAGACAGAGATAGGAATGCAACATTTTGAGCCTTTGAGATAAAATAAACATTGGATGCCCAACCAATTGGAAAGAAGACAAAAAAATTCAAAGGCCGATAGAAAATTCTCATGTGATGTCCATATGGATAAAAACTTGAAAGGACGATCAACATCAAAATTATTGTTTGCACAAACTAAAAGAAGAGGGTTATGATCAGACTGATATTGCACCAAGAGAGACACTTAATATAATTCCAACGTTGAAAAATATAAGAGTTGCATAAAGCTCTATCCAAACAGATATCAATTCGATTTGCTCCTTTACGATTATGAGTCCAAGTAAAAAATGAACCCTTGGTATCCAAACATGTAAGGTCACAATTAGAAACTGCTGAAAGAAATTTCGAGCAAGAAAGTCGAGAAGGAGGGTTACCCGTCTTCTCATGAGCCCCAAAGCAAGAGTTAAAATCACCAATGACAAACCAATCAAATGAAATAAGAGACCAAATATACAACAATTCAAACCATAAATGTATTCTACTAGGAGAAAGAATATTAGCATAGATAAAACTCAAAGTAAAGCTGTAAGAACTCTCAATAAAAGAAATAGTGAGTTGCTGATCTGATGTAGAAATAATGGAAACATTGCCTGCACCAATTGAGTTAGAGACCAGAAGCCACATAAAAGGGAGACACAAAGCATTATCAACCACAAAAGACATGTTTATCGAATGGCAAAAAGTAGAAGGAATGGTAGAAAACTCAACCTTAAGTTCTGCCAGGCAAAGTAAATATGGTTTATGAGATTGACAAAACTAAAAAAAGAGTGTGTTTGGTAGGATAATTCCCAACACCTCTATAATTCCAAAAAAATGCCTTTATTGAGATGATCGTGAGACAACCCTTATAATAGGGCATTTTGCAATAAGAGCTAGGTTCTAATTATGTTTTTTGCCATGCTATTTGAGAGAAACCTGTTGCCATAGCTCCTCTTGGTCCACTACACCAGCTCATGATTTTTTACTAATTTTATTAAGTTCTAGGAGTGCAGTATCTTAGAAATCTTGCATACCTATATTGTCACCTGGAATCATCAGTGCTAAATCATCCATCTTATTAGAAACATCGACATGAACTACAACATAAAGATCAACATTTTGAGGGGAGAGCAGACTCTTCAGGTTGAACTCTAGATTTAGGACTCCAAACCTTGCGGGATCTAGACCGTCCTCTAAACTGATGATGGCGTTCATCTGGTTTTCGTTATGCAACTTCTGGAATAGGTTTGTCAACCATAGCAAGTTTATTTTGCCGACATGATAAGGCATCATGACCAATTGAATGATAAAGGTTGTAAAATATAGGCAGATTTTCATAATGAATATCTATATCATTCATTGAGCCCTGACAATCTAGAAATAATTGGTATTGTAATGGCAAAGATAGGTCAATTTCAGGGAGAATTCTTGCAAAATGTCCAAAGTCTCCATCAAGAGTTGCTCGATCAATTCAGATTAACAAACTAATATTGCTAGTGATATCACACAGTAGCTAATGAAATTTTAACTTTAATTCTTTTTTAAAAATTTTATAAATCACATTTTAATAAACTATAATTAAACATATCATATATATATATATATTTATATAAATCATAGACAGGCAAGGATCTCAAGGGTACACTGATTATGCAAAGAAATACAATGATGATATGAAGATTACAATGCCAGTCTCACACTCCAGTCACAAGCTAGACACGAAGGTTACTGGACCAACATGTAGCCAGAATTTCATAGAGTTTCTGATGTGCGGATCCTAATTTCTTAGGTAAGCACAGAGCATACGTTCTACTACTTAAGTAATGCAAAAAATTAATGAATCTTTAAAGGGAAGAAAACATAAGAAGAAGAGCTTACATAAATCTTTATTTTATTAATCCGAGTAATGAGAAGTTATAGAAGTTCTTTATCAAAAAGCAAAGGGATTACAGAGAACTATACTGAAATTTTATAGGTGAGAACAATTTTAAGCTTTAAACTTTACTTAGAGAGGAAAGATAAGCTTATCAACTCTCTGCTATATTATCTCTAAAAATTGTGTTCTGCCCTAAAATGCAGGAGGAGGCTTCTTTATATAGAAGGCTGGAAGGAGAATGGAGCTATGTTGTAGAGGCACGAGAGCACTGTGACATGTAGAGCCATGTGGGATTGTCCTGATGATCCTGTGATTGGAGGAGGTTATAGTTATCCTCTGTCTTTAGTGAGAGTGTGTCTTGAATTTAGAGAAAGTACTCCCATCGGGTCTTGAAAATAAAACTCGAGGCCTCAACTAAGTGGAATGATAGAGTGAAGTGGGACCTGTGCTGAAGCAAGAGGGGAATACTTGGCATAAAAGTCAAATTTCCCTGAAGGCTATCTAAGAGTGTCCCAGATGTCATGAGTAGGGTGACTTGGAAAGCAAAATATTTAATCAAAATACTTTTTTTTTAAATACCCTAACTTTTGCATGGGTCGTGCAAAAGGATTTTCAACCCATCGGGCTAGAACAAAATAAAAATATTTACAGGGCTATAATAAACTTTGATAGAACTTTACAAGCCCGTTGGCTTAATTGAAGGGAAAGTTCCAAAGTAGTCATCTTCATTATCATTACCCAAGTCTATGAAGGGTTCTGAATCTTTGGACATATTGGAATTTGCAGAATAAGTGGTTCTGGATAGGACTAACTGTTGCATTATGTTGAAGTTTTCTTCTTCTATTTTTGCAACTGCAAGGAGAGCACTGGCATGGGATTTTTTAGCGAGGAAGTTACACTAGGAGGGTGAACTTCCAAGGAATCCGTGCTTCTGGAGCCATCCTATAATTGCAGACTTTGAAATCTTTTCTGGAATTTTATCAGAATTCCACCACCTCACTTTAAACTTTCATTGAAGAGCTATAATGTTATTACTGGAAGAGTAGTCAAGGTACCATTGGGAGACCCAAGGAACAAAGAATTTTGTACAATAAAGTCATAGGAGAGGAAACTTTTTCTCAAGGGAAGAGGGCTTGTAATGTGTTTCGAAAAGTTCAAAACCATTACGGATATCAAAGGGGAAGATGTTAGGAATAGGTCCATAATAATTCCACCATCTAGTGAACCATGCAAGGAACTTTGAAATGTTGGCATGATCACTGAGGAAAAATAACCATGAATGGGCTCTATAGCTATTTTAGATGAGGAAGGTATTAAACCATGCCTGTTCATAATCCCAATAGGAAAATGTTCAGCAAAAGCCTAGCTTGGTCTGGAAGTTTAAAGGGAAGGATTTTGGTTTAAAGAGTTCTTGGCCCCATTCTTTAAGGTGAACGACTTTAAGAATTTTGCAAGTAGAATAGGAAGGGTGAGAGGAGCCTTTATGATAGAAATGTTTAAACTCTGCAGATCTTATAAATTCCAAAATATTTTGGTAATATTCTTGGGGCTTGGAAAGATCCCAAGGTTTGTAAAACCAATTATTTGGAAAATGATTTTGCAAAGTTAAGAAAGGATCTTTATGATAAAAACCATCTTCAACTGTTAAGATGTTTTGAAAAGTGGTTTTTGTCAGAAATTCAGAAGCTTTAACTTTAGATTGTGATAAAACAATCTGTGAGCTACTTTGTTTCGACATAGGATTTAAATAACTTTGAGAAAGGATTTTTGAGGAGGAAGATTCACCTTTCTCTATTTTAAAAATCAGTTGAGAAGCTTTACCTAAGGGGCTAGGAAGGCCCAAGATACTTGGAGGCTTAAAAGCTGGAGGCTTTAGAGTAGCCTAAATTGCTTTAAGAATATATGGGGTTTGAGATATGGATTTAACCCACTATTGAATTTTATTAGCTTTAGAGGAGTCATCTTTACTTTGTCCCTAGTTGACAATGTCATACCAAGACTTTATTAGTTTCTCTACAAAAAAAGGAAAGGAAACTTTATCAGGGATAACTTTATCTATCTCAATTTTTTCTTTGTCTTTCTTTTTGCGAGGCATCTTTATCTATTTTGTAAAAATTCTCTGGTCAGAAATTTTGGCAAAGAATTTTCAATTCCTTTAATGAAATCTATATCAAAATCAAAGATACTCAAAATAGCATGCCATCTAGCAAAAATTTGTTTTGATGCAATATTTTGAACATCCTTTTGTAAGATTTCTTTAGCAGATTTATAATCAATGCGAAGTAAAAACTTTTGATTGAGTAAACTAGATAGAAACTTTGTGATGCAAAGAACAATGGAAAGAATTTCTTTTTTTTTTTTAATGGTATAGTAGCTTTTCTATGTATCATTCTAGTGTCCTGAAGTGTATTACACCACTACTTCCCACCCATTTTGAACTTGCTTTAAAATTACTCCTTATCCTAAGTCACTAGCATCTGTTTCTACAATTTTTGGAACATAGGGATCAACTAGGTAAAGACATGGAATTTCAATTATATGTTTCTTTATTTGTTGGATGACTTTAGAGTGTTCATCCGTCCAAGGAACAGGGTTTTTTTTAACCTATCATAGAGGGGTTTGGCAATTCTATTTATGTTATGACAAAAATCTAAAACATAATTAAGACTACCTAAGAATCTTTGTAACTAGGTTTTATTAAGGATCTTATGAGAGAAGCTATTTGCAAATTCTAAGGATCTTTCAATTGGAATAATTGTTCCTTAACATATATAATGTCCTAAGAATCTGACTCTGGTTTGGAAAAGAGATAGTTTCTTTTCAGAAACAACAAGACCAGAAGCTTTAATGACATATAGAAAAGTCTTTAGATGTTTGAGATGTTGTTCAATTGAATTTGAAAAAATAAGCACATAATCTATATAAACAATACAAAATTCAAAGTATGGATTAAAAATGTCATTCATAATTCTTTGAAATTCTGATGGTGCATTTTTCAAACCAAAAAGCATTACATTCCACTCATACTATCCAAAGGGAACTGTAAAAGCGGTTTTGTAATGGTGCCTTTTATTAATTTGTATTTGCCAAAATCCTGACTTCATATCAAATTTTGAAAATACAAATACATAATGAAGTTTTTGTAAAAGATCCTTTTTATTTGGGATAAGATACCTTATCCACGTTAAAGTTGTATTCAAAGGTTTGTAATTAATTACAATCCTAAGAGTGCCTCTTTCTTTTTAAGAAGCTTTATTGACATAGAAAGCTGCATAACTCCAAGGAGACCTTGATTTAGAGATCAATCCTTTGGACTCAAGGTCCTGGATTTCTTTCCTACAGTGTTGTTCTAATTCAGCATTCATCTGAATTAGTCTAGCTTTAGTAGGAATGTTTCTCTCATCAAATCGTGACTTATAAGGTAAATCAACAATATGTTGTTTTCTTTTCCATAATGCATTTGGAAAATCAGAATAAACTTCTTTGACAATGGTTTCTTGAAAATCAAAAACTCTCTTTTTTACTATAGCTGTCTTTAATTATTGTTGAATTCTTTGAAAATAAACATTTTGCTTTAAATCAAACAAATATTTCTCTTTACTTTTAATTAGAAGATTTATCTTATTTTTGTAAATAGAATGAGCTTTAACAAGATTGAGTTGTCGAGTTTTTAGCATTTCTAAAAATGGAAAAGAAATAAAAACTTGATCATCTTTGTAATCTATCGAGTTATGAGTAACCAAGTAGGGAGTTATCAAATTAATGAATGGTGTCCTTAAGATTACTGAATAACTGATATCAGAAACTAGAAGAAAAGATGTTTTCAATAATAATTCATCATTTAAAACACTAGCTTCGGTTTTTCCTTCTATATCCATTTTAGAACTATTTGCAAAAGAGAGTTTTTCATGGGTAATTTCCTAAAAATGTTTTAGAACAACACTAGTCTTTATGCAACTTAAATCTGCTCCTGTATCAAACAAAGCAACAGTATCGAACTGAAATTTTTTATTGAAGACAAGGGAAACTTTGATAATGTATTTCCTAGAAGTAATATGGCTTAAAGCACAAAGGAAATTATTGGGAATTTTGCTATATTGGCTAAGGACCAAGGTTCTAAAATCTTAGTTTCATCACTATCACTAGACTTTTCAGCTAGTTTGGTGACAAGAAACTGGATTAGATCATAATCCTTTTTCTGTTTCTTCTTAAACTGCTTTATTTTGGACTTTATGTTCTTTATTTCAAACTGGAGAACCTGAACATCTCCTAATGGTTTCTTACCTTTTTCCTATTTAGGATGGTGGTAAGATCATACATATTAGTACTAGTGGAAGGTAACTCAATCTTTTGTGGTTCTAGTTCTTTTTCTAGAGACTGCCTAAGCTGTTTTAGATATTTCTTCTGTACATCAAGGTCATTTATGTGTTGGATAACATCTAGAATTAGGGTCTGTTCTTTCATTAGCATATTCTAATGCTTTCCTTCAAAATTGGACTCTGACTCGGGTTTAGAAGAGGAAGTGGTTGTTATCTTATCTATTTAGGGATATCCTTTTTCTGAAGAAGTGGTTTCAGACTCAGAAGTTTCTATGTCCAAGGCTGAAAGCTTTATTATGGTATCTTCTTCTAAGTCGAGTTCCTGAAGCTTTTTGGAGACTTTGCAATTTTTGTAGCAAGTGACATCTTTCATATTACCCCTTTTGGGCTTGGAGGCTTTACCTTTGCTGCTAGAGGATGTTCTTTAAGGTTTTTTAGAGTAAAGTTCCTCAGAAGTCTTTTTCTTGTGAAGAAAATTTCTTAGATGAGGACTTATTACTGCAATCTCTTTTGCAAGTTTAGTTCCGGCTATAGCTATAGTCAAACTGCTTACAGAAAGATCCTAGTTCTTTTATAGACTTTTTTAACTCCCACTTTAAATGATTTTAGAGTTTTAAGTCTTAACAGATCTTTAAACCTTCTTTCTGAGCGGTACTGATCACTTCACCATAGGTAAGCTAATCATAAGGGATGATATAAATGCCAAAGGAATGTCTAATAGTGTTTTAGACTCTTTCTCCGAAAAGGGTAGGTAGACCTACGAGGAATTCCTCTTTCCAGAAAGGTTGGTTAGAGTTTTCTCTAAGCATTACCCTAGTAAGGAAGGTCGATCTATACCATTGGAAGTCACAAAGGTTTTTTGCACCTAAGGTTGGATAAAAGGTCAACATTTTTGTCTTTAAGATAAGAGGAATCACCTATAAAATGCAATGCTACGGTCAAAATTAGGGTGGATATAGCATCTTGAATGGTATTTCCTAAGGGGTCTAAGATGGGTAGACCTTCTTTATCCTTTTGAATAGCATGCATGATGTCTGTTTGTTGTTGGATTATGAGATGATAATCCCACCAACCTTTGAGTTGTCTAGAGAAACCTGCAATGATTAGTTTTGCTATAGACCAATCAGAGGTTCTTCTTTGGGTTTTATAAGCATTGGAATCCATAGTCATCTGCTGAAGAGATTTTAAAATTTAATAGTTTGTCATCCCATCAATGTTCCATTGATAAACAGAATTAGCACTAAACTTGGGTTGAACATGGATATTAGGTTGATCACCTATTTCAAGTTCTGGATACCTGGCTTTAGTATAACCTGAATGAAAAGGCTGACTATTATACTAATGAAGTTTAGAAATCTTTAGAGACTACTCCGAGAATTTGTTATCTTCAGACTAGGACTCAGAGACTTTATCAAGGACACTAACATTCTGATTGATAGACTGTGGTATATCTGCTACTATAGGATTGGCAGACAAAGAGGATCCTAATCTACTGAGCTGTTATCTAACTGCTTCAAAGAAATATGATCTATTAGTCTTGATTTCTTATTAGGCATTGCTAGAGATCTGGTAAGGTTTAAACATGGGGTTCTTTAACCTTTTGTCAGCTATTCCTGAGGATTCTACAGGTTTTTGCTAGTTATGACCCTCTATCCTAGATAACTGCTTACCTATGCTATTGAGATGGGCATTGGAAAAGTTGTTTTGAACCACTGTATTTTAAAGGTTCTGAGCATCATTATCCTAAGGTTTTATGTAAGGCAAGCATCTATGGTCTCGTCTCTTATAGGGAGTTTAATCAACCTAAGGGGAGGATGTTCAAACTCTATACTTTGACCATTTGTTGTTTCCCAAACTATTACCTTCTTTTTGATAGTAACATGGTTCAAAACTTTAAAAGGATAAGAAATATTATTTTCTGAAGCATAGATCTCAAACCAGTCAAAAAATAATATATTAACATTAGGGAAAAGTACGGAAAACCACCTTGTGATTTCATGGTTTTAGACTTTTAAGTACGTGGTTTTTTTATGACACTTTTAAGTATGTGTTTTAGCCATTATACACTTTTCAGTATATGCGTCTAACATCATTAACTTCATCCTATGTGTCAGCGCCACATAATGCCCACTTCAGCGCCATAATGTCAACGTCAGCGCCATAATGTCCACATTAGCGCCACATAGGATGAAGTTAACGGTGTTAGAGGCATATACTGAAAAGTGTGTAACGACTAAAACACATACTTAAAAGTGTCACAAAAAAACTGCGTACTTAAAAGTCTAAAACCATGAAACGACAGGGTGGTTTTCTATACTTTCCCTTTAACTTTGTTTTCTTGCACGAAATCATAAAATTGGTTTTGAAAGTTTTTGCTTTCATTTAGAAAATGTTCAAAAAACCAAGTTCTTTTTTATTTTATTGTGAGATGCATAAAAATCTTAATACAAGAATCCTTTATCAGGAGTAAACTCCTTTTCTATGACATTCAAACTCCTTTTCTACGACATTCAACTCATGGGCTATATTTTCTGTTATAGCAGATGCATTAGGAGAAGTAGGAGGTGAAGGAGACTTTATTTATTATTAGGGCTCAGTGTAGATTTTTCTGGCTATATTGGTACTATGGTTTACATTTCTGAGTAAAGTAGGAGGTTAGTTAGATATGGAATATCTAGCCGAGGAGGTATAACTTAAATTTATAACTGGTGGCAGGTTCCAGTGAAGATCTACTTGTTCTGTACAGAGAAAGTTTATAATTCTTGGCAGATCAGGGTTCTGGTGAGGCTGTTCTTTATATGGAAGATTAATGACAAAATGTATCTATCATAGGTATAATTTTAATTGTCCTAAAAAGGTCTAGTGATGAAAACATCTCTCAGAACATGATAAGTGTCTGTTCATTCGTACTGCCTCTGAAGCGTACCGTGAATTTGAAAACCTCAAACCCTGATTTTACGAATTATGAATTATTGGAATGATGAGTAGCTCATTTTAAGCAACCGTCGCTAAAAACGTGCAACTCATCATACCGGTGTTCATCTCGTAAGACAGAACTTCAACTTCATGAAAATCGAAAGTTGATTTTTGGTGAAATAAACATCAGAAACATGTCCATAAGCCATTAAAATTTCTGAAAGTGACCCCAGAATAGTGCGCGTAATCCTAAGAAGTAGCGCATGAGCAAATTTGTAGCGCGTGATCACACCCGAACACATTTTGCTCATGTGTGAAAATGGAAGCCGATTTTGAAAAAATGAACATCGAAAAAATGTTCAAAAGGTCCAAGAACCTTGAAAAACACCCCTAAAACAGCGCGAATGGAGCCCGAGAAGGCTGCGTGATCACGCGCCTCAGTACGCATGCACACTTGTAAAAGCATGCACACATGCATCTTGGGATGCATGATCACTTTTTTTAACACATTTCTCTATAAATAGGGGTCCCTACCTACCATTTTGAAAAGGCTAGAGCCAAGGAAAAAAAGGCAAGAGCCGGGGGAGCCTACATACACTGAAACATTGTCGAATTGAAGACTCAGGAGTCCCAATTCAAACACTTTTAGCTCACATGCTACATTTTTTGGAGGATTTTTAGACCGCTTTTAAACCAAACCCAACCACATCTTTGTCATAACACGCTTCAAAGGCATATGAATTTACATTCTACATGTCATTTTCAACCTCTCAACGAGGAAAGCTTGAAAATCCCACGAAGCTAAAGCTTCAAAAACAAAAAAACAAGCTCAGTCGAATCTGAGGACCAAATAATCATTTTTACATATTTATTTTGCTATTTTGCATTTTACTTTATTGCCACCAGTAGTTGAGAAATTATTGTGATTGTGTGATGAGACTGGCAATTTGCATGCTGATTGAATAATCTCTGCTTTGTTTTGCTCATAATAAATCGTCATTTTGCATCAATATGCATTCAATAAACACGAAAAGCTTCTTATCTAAGCTAAAGCTTTGATATCGCGGTCCAATGATGCAATCATCATCAATTACTATTTATCTCATCATTTAGAAATGCTTTATAATAATTCCCGCAAGAGCAAAAACTACAAGCATTTGTTTAATCATTCATGATACATCAATCTTCTTTATTGTGCTTATCTGTTGTCCAAATGGATGAATAAATGGAACTGCACATAGTTGTTATAACCCCTGTCTTGCAGCTATTTTGTAGATTAGGACTAGATTTACATTTCAACAATCTTCTTTTCCTTTTACAAATGTATTTACTAGGAAGGCCTTGTAAATAATTATACTGAATTTCTCGTAAGTCCTGTTATTATCAATGTGCTTGTGTGAATGCATATATATCAACTATCATTATCGAAACTAGGGTGTTACGGTAGCCATATATTGAGTATCATAATGATAAATAGTCAAAAGTAGATAAGATCTCCCGGGCTCAGAATCTTTACTGAGGACAATACTCGTTAAGTGACCTAATGTTGTCCCTTCCATCTTCTCCTGGTTTTCTAAAAACCAGGTGGCAACTCCAAACATAAAGCATCTCGCATCCTCCTAAGACCAATCATTTGTCCCTATCCCGTAAACAGAATGGATGTCCTATTTGGCAAAGTTGCCATGCCCCTCAAAATCCTCAAAAATCACGTCCTCGGTCACTCACAGTGGTGACTCCACTGGGGACTCTAGTTAGAGGGATCAATTCAAAAATGACTATTTATCATTACATGATACTCAATTATATGGAGCCCTTCACCATTGCATTTGCACTACACAATCACATGTGCACCCTTGGTCCTTATCAGCCAACAATGACGGAAAGTGATCCACTACAATTCCACACGAGTCATAGGGTGACCAATTCGTATTTTTCACCTTTGGCCTTTACTTGTGATTTCGTCTAACTCATTTTACAAGAGTCTATGACTTAAGTGCTAAAGGGGGGCAACCTAAGATATCAAAAGAATGCTAAACTCATTGACCGGAGTTTGTAACCCTAGTCATGGGGTGGGGGGGGGCATTCTCACTAAAGGAGCCCTTAGCCTTATACCCTCGACTCAACCCATGTAAATAAACCATTAGAAATCTCCACTAGGATCCCACCAAGCTTTACATGCTAGCCCTGATGCTGTCCGTTTGACCTGACATTCTCAAATGTTATGACACTTTTAGTGTCCATCACCGATTGACGTCATTACGTCCGTTCTCACAGACTGCTCACACTTAGACTGTGTGATCCTTGTTTACCTTACATAAACACAATGTGCAAGGAATGATAAGAATCATTCACCTTAGTATGAATAGCCTGTGAGAACTGGTGAATAGTGACATCTTTCGATGACGGAACTTATAAGCATCGTCCATTTGTCCTTATCAGATTAAATAGATGGGTTAGGAATTCGACTAGATTGTAGACATTTTCATTGAAAGAATCAAATCGTAAGCTCTTGAATAATACTTTCATACCTCTTGGTAAATGTATCGAATATCACTGTAGGGACATGAAATCAGACCCCTTTTGTTGACTATAGCCCCTACACATGCGGGCGTGTAAGGACTATAGATGCCATTTGTGACCCAATGACTGGTCCTCACATTGAGATTATACGCTTACCTCAAGTACATTTGAGCATCATTCCTTAGTTTACCTCTTGATTCTTATCAATACAAATCAAAATAGCCTAGTCTGTGAGCAGAACCATAGTCCCCTACTAACTATCATGTCAAAACCCTCCTAGGAAAGAGATTCAATAACCTCGTGGAGCAAGAAGGTTGGAAGCAAGAGCTTGCTTGTGATTGGTTTGTTCCTTGTGTAGGAAAAGCTAACAATCTCTTACATAAATCATGCATACATGACATACATATAGACAACATATACTAACCACATCTTTTTGCAGCCATCTGTATCCATCATAATAAGACTATGCATAAGCACGTCAGGCATACATGCTAATCATATTATTTTGTAGGCGCATCCCATGCATGCATCATTCATCATTTGTTTATTCTATCCCACTAATGTGCAGCAAAAAAGATCTCAATATGAGTGACCATGAGCCTGAGTCTTGTTACTAGAATTATAGGAAAATGAGAGCAACGATTTAAAGCCTGCTCGAAGATGGCACCATGGTCGAAAACCTCCAAGCCTAAACAAGTCTCACTAGACTTTTTCTGCACAATCTTGACAAGGCTGACTGGAAAAGCCTATAATCCTATGGAATGTTATGCATCAAAACTTTCCAATAAGTACGCCTTGACCATGACCTCTTACATGTAGCAATGTCATTCTGGGATCCATACGAGCATGTGTTACAGTTTAACATTATAGAGTTATGACTACTGTATGAGGAATTTAGTGGCATTGCAGAACGTACCCCTACCAAAACCGAAGAGGCAATCTTCATTGACTAAGATATCAAATATCTCGGACTTGGATCACCACTCTTTGACCTAAGTCCACAAAAGCTTGATGAGTTAGTTACTGTAGACAAATGACTTATTCCTCTACAGCTCCTGAATGCCTGTAAAACAAAGGAATCAGGAAGCCTACCATAGGCACGACTTCTCACTTGCTACCTCTTCATCTAATACTTTACAGTGTCACACGACGGATTGGGAGATTACAAGATACTCCAAGCGATCGAAGGCATAGAATGTGGAATGACTCCCTTCCCACTAATCATGGCAAAAACCATTCAAGGCCTAGATGATTATAGAACTGGAAAGTATTCAAGCTTCATTGGAAGTGCCATGTTGCTTCAAATTTGGTTATAAGAGAAGCTAAGCCTTCTGGAAAAACCTGCTGGTAATTGGATGAAGTACCAACCGAGAAACCACCAAGAAAGGCATATCAAAGATGTCAGTGGCCAATCAGCATATATCTCGGTCAAGCAATGGATTGAGAGTATGAAAAATGCCCCAGAAGAATAGATAACCAGGAGATGCCCTTAGTGGAGACTAGAGCATGTGACCTTATGCACATATGTGAATTGTGTAATAATCTTAGGATTCAGATCGTGAACCCACTACTACTCAGCATTGGTAACAAGACAGTATAGGGTAAAGCAGTGAAAGGAATCAGTTATGCTACTTAGGCATTTAGGAATTGTGTGGTGAACACAAACCTAAGTAGGGCAAATTTAAAAATTTTGCTTAATATAACCTTCATCACATGGAGAATTCCTATCCTAAGGACCCAATTTGCATTTAACGTATAGCTAAATATCAAAACAACAAACAAGAGTAACAACCTAGGAATTCTAAGCTTCAAGAAAACTTATAATCTCCTACGTTTGATGTAGACCACAATAGTATCTACAAGATTTGATGTAGTTAGGTTCAACTCTTGAATCATATGCCTTAGCCTCCCAAGTGTTAGGCGTCTAGCTTGAAATACTAAAGCTTCACCAAGTCACCTACTTGCCTTGATTTGGTTAGTTGCAAGTTTCCTCTCTAGTGACCCTTACAAGTCTTGAACTAACTCAATCTTTTGCAAGTATATTTTGGGTTTATTTTATGTTTATTTTGTTTCTCTCGTTTTGTGTCTCTACACAAAACTCTCAAATTATCTTACCTTTAGAACATTTCTAAGGTTGCATATTTATAGGTAGAGAAAGCTAACCCCAACGACATAATCTCTTACATCACATGCATATGATTTGTCATGATAAGTATACAACTTATCATGATAAGTATACTTATCATGATATGTATACAACTTGTATACTTATCTAGTGCACCAAGAATTATATAGAGAATTAATACATCTCATGCATATGTCTACATACATTCTTTACACTTAATCATGTCACCTAATCCTTATCTTTGCCTTAGTCAAATTTATACACACAAAAGACAATGTGTGCCTAACATGACAAGCCTAATAAGCCAAGCTTAATGCTTATCATGTCCATAGTCAACATTATACATATAAAGGATAATCCATGCCTAACATGACAAATTTTGACCATGTCATGTTCACATGGAATTGGGCCAACCTTGGCCCAAGCCCAATCGCCAAGCCCAATCCACTAGACAAATGGGCTTGGAATCGGTTCATGGGCTTTCTTAATATCTTGGATTAATCTTTGGTCCAAAACTCTTTTGGGCCTAAGCCTAAACAAATTGAGCCATTAATCTAAGTCTAATTAGAAACAACATAAATTATTAATTTAATACTTTAATTAATATCTTATATTAATTAAGTATAAATTAATAACAAAAACTCTTGGTGGAATTAGATTTCATGATATGCTAGAATCATTGCTTAAGCATAAATCCAATAATCTTAATTAATTGATCAATCTCTTTATTCAATTATTAGATTAATATTGATGATTTAGTGAAACTCTTTTAGGTGTGACTTACTAGATTCATGTCTAATTGGCAATGAGAAGATAATATCAACACTTGATATTATTTGAAACTCCTTTCAAGTCTAAATGTGAAAATCCCAATTATACACATTTAATTCTCATAAGTTATGAGTGACCCCTAACATCGATATCACGACTACTAAATTAGAAATGAATGCATGTATTGATTCACATGAAGCCTTTGGTCATAATTACCGTGCACTCAAATCGCTTCATTAGAAGATCTTGATATAGCCTAGAGTCAAGGTTTAGTCAAACTCTAATAGCTTTATTATATAACCTCATCTCAAGTTTAATTCTTGATAAGACATAACAAATACCAGAAACATTTTCTAGCACTGAAACTCTTTCAAACTATGTCATGTTTGTCTTGGCCAGGAACTTATTCATTAAGAACAAACTTAGATGGCATAGGATCTTTTCCTGGTTCACTCCAGGCAATGGAACCCATCTTGGTCGAACACTCATCCGTACATTTAATCGACTAGGCCACCACACACCATATACTTATGTGTGATTAACACAGATATGTAAGCGGTAATAAATCCTAACCACTTAAATATGGATGACCGTGTCACCTCAGGTCAAAGGACTATATGCACCATTATGACCTAGATTGTGATCTTTGACTATAAGTGACCCATCACATGAGTATCTATGTGTCTATTCTGATATCTCATATCAAGTAGCATGAGACTCACTACCTTCCACTATTAGTATCACATACTAATCAAGGAAAATAGACAGAGGTGATAGTTAAATTAATATTACCCAACTATTAATTTATCGACTACGAACATTTTATAGCATATGTACTAAATAAATCTGTATCTCATATTATCAACTCTTGATAATAGATTTATTTAACATCATGTTAATGGGTAAATATTCAATTAAATAAACACTTTAGATAAAAGAATATTCTTTATTGCCATTTGGGATTTTAACAATGTCAAAATATGTGATTGGCTTCTAGGGCATACCACCTATGCTAACAAGCAGAATGTGCCATCTAGGTTTACAGACTTCTCAGGGGGAAGATTATCTTAAAAATTCATTGACCATTTCAGAACAACATGGCAAAGGAGAATCATTCATCATTTTACCACCAGTGATTGGGACAATCTTACTGACAAGACCTACAAGTAGTGGGTAATCTGTAGACAAAATCACCTGTTAATCTAGAAAACTTTAGCCTTTGCTTTTCCTTTATTTCAAATTGATGAAGTAATGAACTCTAAAGTTAATGCAATGAAATCAAATTTTGCTTACTTGTTCGATGTCCTTTCTGGTGGTAGTGTGCATTTTATTGATCATAATACTTGCATATTTAACATTCATTCTATATGCACTTAATCATTTAACATTGGCACATAAAATGAACCACGCGTTTTGCATATTTCGAAAGATGTTACCCCTGAGGAGAGGAGAGAAACTGAAAAAAATATTAATAAAATATTCAAAAGTATTTGCTTAGACATACGAAGACATGTCCAGCATCGATAGGGACATCACTTAACACTACATTCCCACCAAAGAAAGGTGTAAACCAGTAAAGCAGAAGCTGAGAAGACTTAGACAAGAATGCGCCCAATTGGTAAAAGAAGACATTAAAAAGCAGATTGAGGCTAAGTTCCTAGAGGTGGTAGACTATCTAGAGTGGTTAGCAAATGTCGTCCCAGTGCCAAAGAAAGATGGAAAGGTCAGAATTTGTGTTGACTATAGAGATCTAAACAAAGCATGCCTAAAGGATGACGTCCCTTTGCCTCACATAGATGTGTTGATAGACAACGCTGCCTCTTGCATAATGTATTGAATGGATGTTCTGGATACAATCAGATTCTGATGACCACCATCGACAATGCAAAGACGTCCTTTATAACATAATGGGGTACTTACTGCTACAGGGTAATGCCCTTCAGCCTGAAAAATGCAGGTGTAACTTACCAAAGAATGGCAACAACTATGTTTCACGACATGATACATAAAGAAGTAGAGGTGTAGATAGATGACATGATGGTTAAGTTAGAAACCAGAGAAGGGCACCCAACTACTCTTAAGAAATTCCTCAGAAGAGTTGAAAAGTACAGCCTCAGGCTTAATCCTAAAAAGTGCGTATTTGGAGTGACTTCAGGCATAATGCTGGGATATATGATCAGTTAGAATGGGATCAAAGTGGATCTAGATAAAGCAAAAATAATAAGAGAAATTCCAGTGCAAAAATAGAGAAAGAAATTAGAGGGTTTCTAGGGAAGCTACAGTTCATAAGCAGGTTCATCGCCAAGTTAACAGCAGTTTGCAAGCCCATTTTCAAGCTACTTAGACAAGATCAGCCAGTCATATGGAACGTACAATGTCAGCTAGCATTCAACAAAATTAGAAAATACCTAGCCAATCAACCAATTCTAAAACTACCAAAGTTTGGATTGCCATTAACTTTGTATCATGCAATTGAACGGAATGCAATCGGCGCAATGCTAGCCCAAAAGGGAGAAGGGAAAGCGAAACATGCAGTCTACTACCTAAGTAAGAAAATGCTGCCTTGTGAGGAAAAGTACAGTCACGTCAAAAGAATATGTCTAGTAATGGTATGGGCAATGAAGAAGCTCAAACACTACTTTCAATCATACAAGATTCAAGCTGTGTCCAAAATGGATCCTATGAAGCATCTTTACGAAGCTCCGTCCCTAGTGGGAAAACTCGCTAAATGGCTCATTCTACTCATAGAATTTGATGTGCGGTATCTGACTAAGAAAACAGTGAAAGGGAGAGCAGTCACTGAATTCCTAGCCCTCAACCTGATTCTAAATTCAAAAGAAATTCAACTAGACTTCCCAAATGACCTCAGCACAACCATCGAGGTGCAGGGTTGGCGAATGTACTTAGACGAAGTAGTCAACCAATTCAGAGCAGGAGTCAGGATCATACTCCTAACACCAGAAGGAGAAGTGGTGCTAATTGCTAAGAAGCTAGCGTTCAGGGTTACGAACAATGAGGCAGAATATGAAGCATGTGCACTTGGCATGGAAGCTTTGATAGCTCTAAGAGTGACAGAAGTTGAAATATTTAGGGATTCCATGTTAGTAATCAATAAGACAACAGAAGAATGGGAACTAAAAGAACAACACTTGAGGTTGTAGTTAAGCCACCTACAATAGCTCGCCTTATCTATCCAAAAATGCAAATTCATCCATCTCCCTAGAAACTAAAACCAAATGGCTGACGCGCTTGCTTCTTTAGCATCAGTATAGGAAGGACCAACTAAAATGCCCATGAAGCCTCTAATCCTACTCAAATCAGAGCAACCTAGCCATAAAATGCCTCAAAATAGCTGAAATGAAAACAGACAACAAACTTTGATTCTATGATATACAGCAATACCTCAGAAAGAGAATTTACCCTAAGAAGGTAGTCAAAAAAGATAAGGCAGTCATCTGACAACTGGCATCAAAATTCACATCGCACCAAGGTGTATTATACAGAAGAACTTCATATGGGATACAACTCAGATGTCAGGATGGGACAAAAGCTGCTAGAGTAATAGAAGAAGTACATGAGGGTGTTTGTAGTCCATGCATGAATGGCACCATTCTAGCTAAAAAGTTAATGAGACAAGGGTTCTTTTGGATGCTGATGATGGAGGACTATATCAGATTCGTAAGAAGGTGCCACAAGTGCAAAATTCATGGGGACATCAACCATCTTCCCCTAACAGAGCTGCACTCTATCTCTTCTCTGTGGCCCTTCTCAGCATGGGGGTTAGACATAATCGGAGAAATTCACCCAACAGCCTTAAACGGACACAATTTTATCCTAGTAACAATATACTACTTCATAAAAAAGGTTGAACCAGAATCATACGGCAAAACAAGTGGCAAAGTTCATTAGAAAGAACCTATTCTGCCGATATAGAATTCCCCATCACATAGTTTCAGATAATGGTGTTTGGTTCCAAGGGGAAGGAATTACTAAGGAGTTATAAGGTGGAGCATCACAAATCCTTACCTTACCGTCCACAAGCAAACGGAGCGGTCGAAGCTACAAACAAAAACATCCAAAAGATCTTGTCTAAAATGACTCAGATTTACCGTGATTAGGGAGATAAACTACCATACGCATTATGGGGATATAGAACAACAGTCAAAACTTCAACAGGAGCCGCTCATTTCTCACTAGCATATGGATCCGAAGCAGTACTGCCAGTTGAAATGGAAATCAAATCACTGCGAATAGCAATTGAATTGAAACTACCTAAAGCATAATGGGCTCAGCAAAGACATGACAGCCTCACTATTCTGGACAGTCAGAGACTCAAAGCACTGTATCATACACAACTATATGAAGCTCGACTAGCTAGAGCCTTCAACAAGAAAGTCAAACACAAGAGTGTGAAAGTAGGAGACTAGGTGCTAAAGCAAGCCCAATAGAATTTCTTGGACCCTAGAGGGAAGTTCAGGCCAAATTAGGAAGGCCCATATCTAGTCAAAACTGTTCTATCAAGAGGAGCTGTCAAGCTGATGGATTTTGAAGGAAATGAGTTCTCTGAGCCTTCCAACATAGACCACTTGAAGAAGTACTATATCTATAGCAAATACAAAAAAAAACTGCTGAGTTAAAAACCAAAAAAAGGTAGCTCGAGCAAAAATTAGAGGATTTCCTGCTAGGTTGAAAACCCGAAAGGGCATCCTAGGCAAAAGCTAAGGAAATGATAAAAAATACTTAGTTAGAAAACCTGAAAAGGCTGACTAAGGACAGGGGTACTGTCAATTCAAAATTTGCGTAAATGTAATTATGCTTTTCTTAAATGTTTTCAGTAAATATACGAATGCTTGTCAAGTCATGTAAGTACATTTGAGGAAATGTAATACATCATTATCATCTGAATCCATCGAGCATGCTAAGTACAATTTGAATGTTTTCATTATATGCATTGCAATTCTTATTTGTTTCATTATCTCTTCTCTAGATTGCCAACCACTATCATTGAACCTCAAAAAAAAAAGCCCAGCTAGGTGCGAAGAGCTCTGAAAAGAGACGTCCTAGGAAAAAGAGGGAAAAAAGAAAATAAAGAGGTAGATGAAGTAGAATAATCAAACAGAATAGTCATAGTTATATAGGCAAATGTTACAATCGGGGACATATAAGTCAGTTAATCCAGAGTACAACAACAGTAGCCATCAGTACAAAATACAACATACGGGATAGATGCCCAAATATAACACCTTGAGTCCATAACCTTGGGAAAATAATACAATACTGGACAACCACAGCCAAAAGCCTATACCAAGCCTCCTAAAAACAACTACATCTGCTATGGGTGCCATCAAGAACATCAATTGAATCCACTCAGGTATCTCCATCATCTGAGTCAGGCTACGCATCCTCTGCATCCGTCTCAAAAGCCGCAAGTTGCACATGCAGCTGATTAATCTAATCATGATAAGACGCTCGCTCTCTCTCCCACTCATGACTAGCGAGGATGTACTCACTTTGCATAGATGAACATCATGAATTACATCTCATGCATTCATAAAAACACATGCATTTGAATAAAACAGGTACAAATCAATAAAAAAAAGAAGGCAGTACGCTTTGTGTGCTAGTAAACTCCATAAAATACTCCTGTGCGCTGATCGTAGCAGTATACCAAGATTGAACAGTGGAAACAAGCACCTATAAAGAAAAAGAAATCAAATAACGAACAAAGTAAGGAAAAGGGAAAAACCTTGTGAAGTCAAGAAACTAACATGAGTGGCATCTGCAAGTACTACATCCGATAGTGGTGTACCCGCTCTAGGCAAAGAGAAATGAGCTCCCGCTCCTATAACTATCAACCTATACAACATCAGAGGCATCGCACTCACAAAATCACCAAGAATAGCACAACTAGATCTGATATGGACATGGCCAAGCTTGAAGATGGACTTGATGGAGAGGACAACAAGAACCCCAAAGTTAAAGCTAAGGATCCATTAAGCATGCCACAAGGCCCAATTACAAGGTCAAGGTCCAAGAAGCTACAAGAAGCCTT
>CATIWM010197111.1:0-26015 GCA_949671775.1 Mallotus repandus
TCATCCACAATTTCTAACTTAAACACACTTTAATACTTCATAATCCCTATATAAAAATCAAATAAAAAACCAAGCCCACATAAAAAAAAACTAAACCTAAACTCAATTAAGTGCTCACTTGACCCTATTTTTTTTCATATAACATCTTACTATCTCATCCCCTTTTCTAATTTTTTTAATTTTTATTTTTTTGTTTAATTTCTTATTCTAACATTTTTTATCTTTTTATTACATAGATATGTATCATTTATTTCTTTTATTTTATTATCAATTTATTTATCTTTGTTATCAATTTTACCTAATTATTATTTTTTGTGGCTACTCATGTCTAATTTATTTAAGTTTCCATTCTCTATTTCGATCGGTTCAAACCGAACCAAAACCGATCGAACTAACCAGCGGAAAACATGCAAAACTCCAAACCGAAACTAAACTGAATATATATCCAAACAAAGCTGAAATGGTTATGTTCGCTTCGGTCGGTTAACTGATTTATTGATTTTATTTTTTGAAATAATTTCTAAAATTTTTATTTATTAATTTAATATTTTTTTGTAAAATTTATTTATTATTAATATAACTATAAATATTTTTTTATTACAATCTCAATATTTACACATATTTTTTCTAAATTAATATATTTTATATAATATTTTATACAGTATTTTTTAATATATACAAATATTTTGGTCGGTTCAATTTTTTCAGCTTTTTACCTTCAAAACTGAAACCGAACCGATTAACAAAAATTTTACATTCTAAAAACTGTAACTGAACCGAACTTATATATAACTAAACCGGTCGATTCAATTAATCAATTTTAACCGATTTCTGCACACCCCTACTTTTAATCATAATTTTCTTTTTATTTACTTCATTTCAAGAATTCTTCCCATAATAACTTTTATTCTTATTTTGCCTTCATTTATTTATTATATATTATCTTGATTTTCCTTTTTATTAAATTTTAAAAGATTTTTATATGAATTTATCTTTTTCCTTACTCAATGTCATGTCTTTTTTATTAATTACATTCCAAATAGCCTTTATGATGCTTTTTTTGTGAATATTTATTCATTATTTGGTATGTTGCATTTTGTGCGTCCACTTATGATGTTGAAATTCAACCAAAATTTCAAAATCAATTATTTTTATTCCCTTAAATCATTTATGATTATTGTTGGGATAAATATAAGGCAATAATATAATTATAGTGTGAATTCAATTTATTTAAAGTATAAGATCAACATCTTGAAGTGTAACTTGATAAATTGACCATATCATAAGTTAAAGGCTAACAGATGACCAATTAATCATTGCAAATGTGACCTTTTGAATACTTTTTACCTTACATTTTCTATCTTATTTAATTTTGCTTCTATTTGTTCACAATTTTAAATAATTTTCTTTTCAAGTATTTTACAAGCATTTAAATTTTTACCTTATTTATTAATTTTTCCCTTTTAAATATCAAATTTTCTAGAGATAATGGCCCAAATCTCGGTTACTGTGAACAATATGAAAAAAGAGGAGCCTACTCAAATATTTACCTCTCTAATCTTCACTATTTTTATTATTATTATTTTGTTATATTCATTTTTCATTTGAAATAATTAGGATTCCAAGTATAAAAATTCTCATGACATGTGTGTTATAAATTTTTTATAATTGTATGCTATTATTATTACAATAACATATGATTATGTCATGATTAGTACATCATTTATATCATGATCAAGCATCATAATATTTACCATATTCATATATCATATAGAATGCCATATATATATATATATATATATATATATATATATATGTATATATGTGTGTGTGTGCACGCATGTTCATGCATGATTATATCATGTTGTTATTTTGTGCTTGTGTGAATATATATTGTGCGTACATATGTATGTAATGATTGATCTAAAATTGTACATATTTTTTGGAAGTATTATATCAAACTAGTAAGCCAACCCTACTCAACATCCGAGCAGTATAGAGATGCTTCTAAATAAATGAGTCTACTCCTACTGACATATACATTTGAACCTAATACTTTATTCTACGGGCCAATTTTGGTTCCGAGTGAGGGGTCTGAGTTTCCCTAGTCCTTAACCAGACAATTTCTCGGGTGATACCGAGTGGTGACTCCTGTTTTAACTGGCTGGGTGAGGGATGTAAGTGCAGTTATGCATCCCTAAGCTCTTCTAGTATCGCCCTCACATTCCCTCAATTTCCTCGTAACAAGGAAAAAGGGATTATTATCCAAACAGTGCTGAGTCGGATTCGCTAGCGTCAACACCTGAGTTAGCCAAAACTCGACTTGGCTCAACTCAATTACACCCCTATGAACTGGCTTGGTAAAATTGACACAAGAACTGATCAAACTCAAAACCACTTTCAAGTCAGTTCCACGCCTTCGTAACCATGAGTCACCAGGTATGGTTTTGAACTAGCAGTCAGGTTCAAAACTGAAAAATATTAAAAAAAAAAATCAACTTGTCAAAGCTATCGAACTGATAAATCGAACTGGAATTGACCAAACTAGATCGGCCTTGAACCCAAAAAAGGCCAGTTCTGATTCAATTCCATTAAAGGTGAAACTGTGAACTATGGCCACCCATACCTTTGGTCATTCCTCCCCAATTTTCTCAACTTGCCAACTAATATTTTTTTTTAAAAAAAATACTTAAAATAAAAATTGGTATTGAAGAGAAAAGTGAAAAGATTTTGTTCATAAATTTTAATTCTATTTTTTTAATGCAGATATATTACTGTTTGATATTTCTATTTAATATAAGATTTTATTCAATTTTAAAATAAATAAATTTTAATTCTTTTTAAAAATACATTATTCATAAATGAATAATTTCCCGATCTTATACTAACTCATTTCAGTTATTTTGTAAAAACTATTTATTAAAGGAAAAAAAAAACATTAACTCATACAGACGGGACATTGGATGGATTCATAAGATATTAAGATGGCATTTGGTTTAGTAGATTAAGATAATTAATAGAGATGTTTCTCAATCAACTACAATTTAAGTATTTGGTAAAATTTTACAATTAGCAGCTGATAGTTGATTTTATTCAAAATAAATGTTGATTTGATAAGCTTATTTTAAAGTTTTTTCCCATCAGTTGATAACTGATTTATATCTATTTTTTATGTAGACTATTTTACCCTTATTTAAAATAGATAATAACAAATAACTTGATTTAGATTAAATGCATGTAATTAATTTTTGGGAAAAGTACAATAAAATACTCTGTAGTTCGGCGCTTTTTCACTTAAAGGGTTGTGGTATTTTTTGTAATATTTAAGGATATGTGGCTTCATTCTACTTGCATTTTGGTACCCTACCTAGTAATAATGTTAAAAATGTATGATAAAATGTTAAAAAATATGAATTTTTAATAGTATAATTATTGGGTAAATAGTATAGCATGCAACTACTAAAATAAATTCACAATAAATAAAAATAAGATGTATTTTAAATTTTATTATGAATAAAAAGAAATAATTTTAAAATAAAATTGGAATATTTTTAAAAGCATCTAAATAGTTATATTGATGGTAAATCATGTGTAAAACATTTGTATTATTGAGAGGGAGTGTTATATTAAAGTTTTATTACAAAATAATGATAATATTTGTTGACAGAGTATTAAATTGTTAAAAAATGAAACCACATTCCTTTAAATGTTACAAAAAACCACAAGCTTTTAATTTTTTTTAATTCATAATTAAATAAATATTATTGTAAAGTATAATTAATAATTAAATAATTATAACATTTATACTTATAATTATTTTTAATAAAATTATTTTTTAAAATAATTTCTATTAATTATTTTAATAATATATAAATTAAAGACAATATTATTATTTATCACTATATACATTTTTCAAATAATTTACATAACTAAAAAATAATATATAAAATATATAAAACTATGCTTATAAATAATTTATACCCTTAGTGATAATTTGACATATAAACAATAATAACTAACAAAATATTATTAAAAAATTATATTTATCAGCTAATAGTTATAAGCTATTCTGAACCACAGTTGCAAATAGCTAAACTAGACCAGTTGTTATACCATGGACCCCTGTCCATATTGCAATACGGACTAGGGGTCCATTGCACGCGTGAATAAAAAAAAACATGCCCTTTTTTTTTACGTCAAACTTTTTTTTTTCACATTAAGGGTCCAAATATGTGCAATGAGCAAAACCATAAAGAGTTTGCTGGGTATTTATAAGTGAAGAGAAGAGAGGCAGAGAAGAAAAAAAGCAAAGCAAGCAAATTATTAATGTCCAACATGCTTAAGATCATCACTGCAGATGGTTTGTGACCCAGCTCAATTGTTGATGGTATGCTAACTGACAGTAGGCAAGATTTTATGATTCTCTCTTTCAAAAATTTCTGGACGTACTCTTATATTGGATGTCATTGCAAGTTATGAACATGTGTGGACGAACAAGAACAAGAACAAACAATTTATACTTGTAAAAATTAATAAGTTAATTGATTAAAACTATGAAGTTCATTGATCTTCCAATCGGCGCAGATACAAGGAGAACCTAGTGAAGTGGAAAGACCAAGGCGAGGAAGAAAACAGCTAGGAGAAGGAAGATGGTCTAAAAGCTTTCAAGTACAAGATCGAGCAGTTCGTTGAGTCACAGTCGACGAGGGCGTCGACCACTTGAGTGGGGGAGAATGTCAAGGGGTAGCATTTTGTAATCATAGGGGCATTTTAGACATTTCATATTTATTTTATTTTATGTAATTCCAGGGGTGTGATGGGTGGAACATTATGATGTCTCCTCCTACCAAACCCTATTGTGCTCCTTATGCTTTTTAGGGGGGAGTGACTAGTCATCAAAGGCCTAGGGCCGAAGATCTAGGCACTATAGATGCTGGGTGTGTGCACTTCTCTTGGGTAGGTTCCCCCCTACCCACACCTTAGGGAGCACAGTATCTGAATCAATGTATTACTTTCTATGATGAATAACAGAAGTAGCCCTATTATATTCATCTCGTGTGCCTTATCGATTGTGCTTGTGCTTGTTGCCTTGTTCTTGCCCATTGGGCTACTATGTTGGCTTTACAGGTCTCGACTCTGATACTACTCTATTTTTCCTTGTGCCTTTACAGAATTACTAATCTATGTTCACTTGTATGTTCATTGAGAATCGATGAATCTGTAGGTCAAAATCCATGAGTCTGCTGCAAGTTCATTAACCTTTGCTTGCAAGTTCAAATGAACATGCAAATGAAGATCAATAAATTTGCAACATGTTCATTGACATTCACCTGCATTTTCATTGGCCTTCAACTATAGGTTCACATTCAATTTATATTCTATAAACCTCCAATCAATAACACATGAATTTCCAATCAATAGCACATGAATCTTTACGTTACAACTAATGAATTTATATGTACAAACTAAACAAATACATACAAAAATAATTTGTAGTAAAAAATCCAATATAAAAAAAATACAAAAAGAAGAAGAAGAAGAAGAAAAAGAAAAATGAGCAGTTGTTGAATTTCAGAATAACATATATGTAACTTTCGCAAATTCTCCAACTCTGATTTTAGGTTTTGAAGTATTTGAGAGAAATTATTTTCTTACGAAGAAAGAGAAGAAGCCACATATCTAAAAAAAATAAATAAAATGCAGAAAATAAAGGAGAGATCGGAACCGGGAAAAAGAAAAACAATGAGGAGAAGATAAAAGTGCAGAAAAAAAAAAAGAAAAAAAAACTGCATGAAAAAAAAGATCAGATGAAGTGTTAAAAAAATAAAAAGAATCTTTAAATACTTAGGCTCACTCATGTAATAGATTCCTAATCAATATGGACAAGAGTTCCAGATATAATTTGTGAAACCGGACATACTGTAACTCACATAGACGGGACATAGGGATGGAAAATGATTCTACAATTTCTACTTTTATCCAAAATGGAAAAGAGCACTTTTATCATACAACAGCTGATAACTTGAAGATGGGCCCATAACCATCTCAACAAATCTACCTGGCACACCGTCACTCTCTGCTTTTTCTTTTTGTTATTTTTCTCTTTTCCCTTTCTTTTCCTGCCATCCCAACAACTTTTCCTTCACTGTTCTTTTTTTTTTACCATTCATTTCTGAGTCCCATTTCAATTCCTTTCCTTAAAATATCATTTTTTCATAAGAGTAAAGACAATAGCAGCAACTTTAATGACTGCGAACCCAAAAGTCTTTGACTGCTCTAATATTTAATGTGAAATATTAAAATATTATTAACTACGTATTTTGAGTTATAACTACTTGTGATAAGTTGACATTACTTTAGTAAATAATTATTAATTAAAAATTATCATATTTAAGTTAAACTGAATATTTATAATTATTTTATGCTATTCCAATAATAATTAATACCACGCAAGAAATAGAAAAGCTCCATAATATTTACATTTTACATACATCAAAATGTGAAAAAAAAAATTACACATATTTATAAGTCTCAATAACAAAGATTTTAAATACCTCAAATAAAATTTTAAGTTCAAGTTTTATGTACGGAGAATTAGATAATTACTCCTTTTATTAAATTCACTGCTTTACTTCAAAATAATCAAAATTTATAAAACTATTAAATATTAAATATCAAAAATATTAAATAAAAAAAGTATGAAATGCACTGAATTATGCTGTTTCATATCTTGCCATATTCGAGATGGCTCTGGTTCACCGTTATTCAAGAGATGTGTTATATGCGTATGCATAGCTAAAGCCATACAACCTTTCATAGCATCTCCAGCGAAATAAAGAAAAAGCAGCGGCCGATTGGAGGAGGTATAATTATAATAATAATAATAATAATATATAGAGAGAGCAGAAAGTAGAAGTAGTAGTTGTTAGCTAAATAAAGAATAAAGGTTAAACTAGATTCCAAAATGTCGGCTCCATGATATATCTACTGCCATTTTAGTTTGTGCATAAAAAAAAAAGTTCAGATTCTTCTTTAGTTTGATGATGTGTACGTTGCTTTTTATGTGTAATTTTTTAAAACTTAACAGTCTCATTAATCCTAATTTTACTCTAACAGTTAATTATATTATATTTTTAAAATTTTATTAATTTATCATGTAACTATTCGAGTGATTTCAATGGAAAATTCTTTACTTTAATTACTTTTGTTTTAGTTTATTTTTATTACTGTAGAATAAGAGTATATTTTATTATCCAATGATAGTTATTAAAAAATATATATTTTATTTAAAAAAATAAAGTAATGATAAAATGTACCAATTTGAATTACATCTAATTTTATAATAAAAACTTAAATATAATTTAAGAAATAAAATCCTTTTCACTAAAATTAGCCACTTAAATCTTACTTTTTTTTAAAAGTAGAACAACATTATATTAAGAAGAAATAGGAGAATCCAGCAAAATACAATCTACACATGAATCAGGCACAACATTATTAAGGAAAAAATCTTCCTTGCTATATAGAGCATATTGAGCTAAGGAATGTGCCACTTGATTAATTACCTATTCTACAAACTTTTTAAAAAAAACAGAATTAAAACAAGATACTAAGAAGCGAAAGTCATCACACAACAAATTATGAGGAGAAGTCCCTTTAGTAGCTGAGGAAAGTTTGTTAACCGAACTCAGATAATCAATTTCACAGACTACCTTCCCAAATTGTCGAGCATTGGCAAATTGCAAACCCATTTATCTACTAGTTCAACTATTAGGTATGCGGCTCCTTTAATGGGCACATGTTTGTCTCCGATGAGTGGAGTATATACTGGACAAAGTTTGTTAGGACATAATCTCAGAGGTACATACACTCAAAACGTTAGTAGATTAACTACACTTCCATCATCAACTAACATTCTTTTCAAAACAAAGTTTTTGACTATACCTTCCACTACTAATGCATAAGTGTGAGGAAATATTACCTTATTTCCATCATCTGAGGCAAATATGACTGGTGACACAGGTTGCATTTTATCTATTCCAACTACCATAACCTCACTATTGTGTCTCTTATGTTTGGCGTGAACATCTTTCGGCGTTGATCCTCTTACTATGATATTGATGACACCTATGGGTTCTTTCCTGACTTCCCTCTGATTTCCTTTATCTGTTGCTCCTTTTGTTATCGCAAGTCCTTCACTTGTAGTCTTAGAGTGAACAAACCGACCAAGAACCCCTCTTTGTAAGTGAACAAACCGAAGAAGCACCCCTCTTTATACCAGTCGCTCTGTTTCTTCCTTTAGATGCTTGCAATCTTCAGTATCATGGCCTACGTCCCTGCGGAACTTGCAATACTTTTCTTTATCTTGTTTTTCGACAGAGTAATGACTCATTTGCTTTGCCAATGAATGTCATCCCTAGACCTTTTGACCTACATTAGTACTTCAGCTCTAAAAGTGTTGAGTGGGGTATAGATAGAGTAGCAGCATGTGCTTCTGTTTCTATCTTCTCGACTTTTGCCTCTATCTTGTCGACTTCTCCTTCTTTCCTTATCTCTAGGCCATTTTTTAGCAAATCTGGCCTGCAGCCTAATGGATCTCCAAGCCTCGTCTAGCCTTATGAACTTTTAGGCTCTGCTCATCAACTTAGTGAAAACTTTTAGGAGGATAATGATATAATGAATCAATTAACTTGTCATACATGGTTCCTTATTACATAGCAATTAAAGCTTTATATAACTTAGATTTTCTATCTGCACTGGCACCGTATCGAAGCGACTGATGTAGCTCAGCAAGCTTTCTCCTTCCTTTTGCACCAGCTCCTGTAAGTCTGATGATATCTTCTTTATGGGGATGCTAATGATGAACCTTGCCTTGAATATAGTTGCAAGTTGAGAAAATGAAGTGATTGAACCTTCTTTTAACCCTAAATATCATCCTTAAGCAATGTCTTTCAATGTAGTTGGAGATACCTAGCAAAGCAAAGCCTCAATAGTTGTATGAAGGTGCATTATAGTACAAAATTTAGCTAGGTGACTTCGTGGATTAGAAGTTCCATCATAGGATTCCAACTGTGGGATCTTAAATCAGGAAGGGAAAGGTACTTCTAGTATTTTCTTCATAGGATTCCAACTATGGGATCTTAAATCAGGAAGGGAAAGGTACTTCTAGTATTTTCTTTGTTAAAGTTGAAGTATGCGCCAAATCCTAATCCAGTTCCTCAAGTGCCAAAGCTCTATTGTTCTTCATTGCTTCCAAAACCTTCTTTTCAACTTCTACATTTGCTACCTGAATGCTTTTCTCCTCTGTGTCACTCAGCTCGTCCCATGATGAACCTTCACTAGAGATAGATGGCTTTGCCATCTCAATAACTAGTGCCTTTTCTTTCTATACCAAACGAGTGCATTACTTTGGAATTGGTGATTCTTTTGCTTTTGGAGGTGTATTTGTTATCACCGCCATGGCTTGTTCTACTATTTTCATGAAAGCAGATAGATCTTGATGAATAAAAGCTAATTCACCCTTTACTGTTAAATTTGGTGTCTCTAAGATGGGCTTACCATTATTAACAACTTGCGAATCTTCGGGGTGACTTGATGATCTAGTGAGAGGTGGATAGACAATGGGTGGTTGCGTATCTTCATCATTAGGGGAATGATCAGCCATGATATAGAAACATCAAGGAAACGATGAGAATTGAATAAATCCACACTTACCGCACTAATGATAAAAGGATTCCCTTAAGCTCCTACTTCAATGGAGGATGGAATGATGTGTGTATTGCCTATAGGATAGTATGCAAGACAAAGGATAGTATGCAAGACAAGAAAAAGTGAGAATAGGGCCATATGGGGATCCTTGCAGTCCTACTCTGATGCTTAAGTCAGTTAATAGTGATTGGATAAGAGAAGAATTATTTGAATGATGAGAGAATTGGTTACTTTGTTGAATTAGAATAGGACTCTATTATAAAATGACAAAGTCATCACCCGTTAAGAGATTCTTGGCTAAGTGGGATAAATAGTTACATGTTAGAGTAAAAATTGGAACCATTACATTAGTGGAGTTAGTAGAAAAGTGAGCAATATTCGCGCTCTGCAAGCTTCAGGTCACAGGTCCTTCTATGTGTGAAAGTTCGCAAGTTGCAGGTTTGACCGATGTTCAGCTGACTCAGCATGTGACTAGAATTTAAAAGTAGGCGATATTCGCGCTCTGCAAGCTTCAAGTCACAGGCCCTTCTATTTGTGATAATGTGCAGATTACAAATTTAACCGATATTCAATTGACTTAGCATGTGACTAGAACTTTAACCCTAATTTATAGGAGCTGAATTTTAACTATATATATATATATATATATAGACATAGAGAGAGAGAAAGATAGAGAGCAAATCTTAGAAGATTTCAATAATTTACGCACAAAATAAATATTAAATAATTAAAAATTGTGATTACATTACATTATAAATAATTTTAAGCTCTTGCAATGGTAAATATGTATATCTATACAAATAAACTGTTAAATTTATTTTTTGTAATTATAACCCATTGATTGATCCTTATATATCTATTCCAACAGCTTGTAAACATATATAGAAATAAAATAAACAATAACATTGCAAAATGAGATTTCATACATCTTATTAACATTACAAAGCCTAAAAGCCTTAAAACTTCCATGCAAAAGCCTAAAAGCAACACATTACTATTTTTTTACATCACCATCGTAAATAAAATATAAGCAAACCTATGTTTGTTGGTCTGGTCACGAACAAAGGAGTGATGAACACATCATGTACAGTTCAAACATTCAATTCACCCGCAGTCATCAAATTAGTAAACACACTAGAATCCTCTGGGCAGTCATTTATGTGAACAGCCTCAGACGATTGGTGATGGGTCGCCGGCATATGGGGCAATTTGAGACCCTTGCTCCACAGTCTGTACAAGTCTACAATTACACAATGCGATTTAGTATCATGTAAAATAGGGTGAGAATCAGCCAATAGAGTAGCAGACGCAAGTTACCATGTGTCCACAGTTGAAGGCCAAGTTTTTGCCATTAGTTAGGCAAATAGGGCAAGCCTGCAATCAGATAAGAAAGGAGAAAAACAATTGCTTTTTAACTGCACATAAATGAGAGTTGTAATCATGCCAAAAACTAAATTATATCCCAGAATCCCTAACAATGTAACATTTCTAACTTTTTGATTCTGAAACCATGGAAACAAATATATATTACACTTATACCTGGGTTCTCTCATCCCCGACAGGAGAAGATGCATTGCTTGGTTCACGGTCTAAAGTTCGAAGACGACTATAAGGAACTGGAGGAGGACGTGGTACTATTTTCTTTGCTCTTCCAGTGGTGCGTCTGCAATTGCATGCGGTTAACTTTGAACAAATGAGCATGTAAAACCAATGCAGTCTTTAGGCTTGGGAAGCAGGAATAATAAGATGAAAAAAACAAAAAAAACAAATCAACCATAAAACACACACACATATATACCTCACAGCTCAGCTCTCCAATCCTAACTAATTCGGCTGCTTATAAGAATCATTTTCCTCTACAGCTGGACCTCGACTAAAGCATATCTCACGCTTTGTTTTCTTTTCACATTTTAGCACAAAAAAAGAGAAATTTTACAAATATATAGTGAAATTCAAAAGGAAAAAAAAAACATAAAATATGGTGATTTTAGGCTGACATGGAGAGAGTTGTCTCACACTCAAAAATATTGCCACTTAAAATAACGAAATGTGAGCTTCGCCTGTCGCAGGAGTGTGGCTGACTAAATGCAGAACCATTTCGCCATTATGAATGGTGAAATTGGCCATGTCATGAAGAAAGACACCATTTTTCCATTTGAAATCGTGAAATAGGCCCAAAAAACCATTTTACCATTTAGAATGGGAGAAAGCTTCTTCTGTCTTAGACAAGATCATTCTGTTATTTCGCCATCACAAGACCATTTCCAACCATAATGTCATTATTATAGCAGTAGTTCCTCGTTATTTTGCATTTGCTTGGTTTATAAACTTGTGCTTCAACATTTGGCAAGGTTCTGAAATAGGAAAGGAAGAGGAAGCTACACAGTACAATTGAAGTAGAGAATAAGGTGCTGCAACAACTCTTTCCCTCCTCTCTTTACTTCAAAAATCTATACTATATATAAAAGTATGAATAGAGGAAAAAAAATTTTGGACGAAAATAGACATGGACTTTCTATATATTCATAAAAATAGTCTTTATTTGATTTTCAAAAGATTTTAAAATTGATGATCATAGATTTAGTTAGTATTTTAAAATTTCAAATTTTATATTTAAAAATGGTATAGGTTTAAATAAAAATGAAATAATTATATTGTATTGATTATCAAATTTAAATAAATACATAAAATTTTAAATTAGCATAAGATTCATATTTATTTTAATTATATATTATAAATAAAAATGATATTACTCTTCCATATTAATTTTTATATTCTATAATTATGTTATTTTTTTTTTATTTTTCATACATAATGTTTAAAACTATCACTATTGTAAATATGTGAACATTTTTAAACAATTATTTTTATATTAGTATTTTTTTTATAATAACACTTAAAATGTAAATACACATTTTATATGAATTATTGTCAATAATATATATTATTTATTATTAACAATTTATTCTATTAATATTATAATAATCTTTATTTTTATAATAAAAAATTAAAATAAAATATACATTTAATAACTATTTTAACCACGTGCAATACACGTGAGAAAAAAACTAGTTAACTTAAATGGAACATGATCAAAAAAAGAGAAAGTGATGGAAGCAAAGCACAAGGCTGCCTCCCAACTCCATTTAGTTAAGGATTTTTTTTTTTTTTTTTTTGATTGGTTGGTATTGCTCCATTTCAAATGGCGAAATAGGCAGTAGAATTTCATCACTCTGTTTGGCAAAATGGCGTTTCAATTTTTTTTTATATTGTAACAATTTGACTGCTTCCCATTTTTCTTCAATTTGACATAAACTGGTAAAATTCTTTCACTTTTTACCCTAATTGCGTAAAAAAAAACCCACATGTGCCAGTTTTTTAAGAACGGTAAAAGCTAAGGTTTCAGTACATAATAGCAATGCTATATAAATCAGATTGAAGAAGCTTAGCAAATCCTACCCAATTATGCCAAATTCAGAAGCTGCTTGGTACTGGACAGGAATCTCCATCAGTGCAGCAAGAGCAAAAGCTGTTTCTTTCTCAGAGGGAGTTGCATTTTTTGACATAATTCCAGTAAAGTTAACAAACTGCACATGACTCGGAAAACATATCATGAAAAACTAATATATGAGAAATTATAACAGAATTAGATGTTGAAAGTACCACAATACCTGAAAATTATCAAATTCGCGTGCTGGGATTTTGTCATCGAATTTCTTCATGTCATCCCAAGGTCCATCACCAACCCCAACAAGAATTATTGACAGAGCGTATGAACTGGATGTAAAAATCAATGAATGATAACGTTTAGTTCAAACATTAACACAAGAAGCAACAAAATCATTTTAAAATATGATGGCTGATTCATCAGTTTCTCTTTCCATCCACTCCAACCATCATGGTACACATTACAATCATTTTGCAGTAATTATGAATTCACGATCATACTAAGAGTCCACAAAATAGTCTTTTTTTTTTTAATCTCATTCACCTTCCCCTTCAATAATCTGCAAGGAAAATAAATCATTTGTGTGCCAGAAAATTAATATTGTTATGACAATGCTGCAACATCAAATCAACACAAATAGAAAGTGAAATGGTATTTCACACCAAATGAAAGTGGATCATGGTAGAGACAAAGGTGAACCAGATTGATGATCTTAGCGTATTAAAATATACAAAAGGAACTACCACATCTGATTAAAGCAGCATGTTGTAAATTTAACTAAACCTAATCATCTTGTTGGAACCACTGCCTAAAATATTCATGGTTACCCCATATTGTGTCATTTGAATTATCTACTGATGCTGTATCTATAATATGCAGCTGGACTATGTATTCCTAGAAGCCAACTAAAGCTTTAAGCAAAAAAAATTGAGTATATATATATATGACACTGAACCTTGCATCCACAATTGATTTTATCGTTTTCTCTTCCTGGGGGCTTAGTTCCCCGTCACTTGTATTCACGCTTCTTGTAACCTTCAGTATAAAATGATCAATATGATTAGAGAAATGTGTGGCATGCATGTATGTACAAATGAGAGAGAATAAGAAGAAAGGACAAGCAAAGCCAGTTTTAGATCAGACCTGGCCATCTGCAATTATAACCAATACATGGTATTGACCTCCACTTCTTTCCACAATGTCCATTGCAGCCTCAATCACCGGTGCAAATGAAGTTGGCCCTTAAAACAATTACATGTATCTGTGAAGATTTGGCTCTTGAAATAAGCATGCAGAACTTAGAAAATGCTAAAACTACTAAAGCACAAAAGGTAGAAAGGATTTAAGTTAAGAAATTTTTCAATGGCATAAATGGATTGGCTTTTACCCAAACTCAGGACTCTGGGTGCACACCCATGAGTGTTGTAAATTTCTCTACACTAGATGAGCTACATTACAAAAGAAGCTAATAGTTAAAGCCAATATTGGGCTACAACTATATTAGGTATTTGATTATTTTCGGAAAACAAGAAGGAAAATAGTGTGGACATCAAAATGGCCCCCACATATAATGCTGGATTTGTAGTGCGGACATCAGAATGACTGTGATGCTCCCGTCCTAGCTGATTTTGGGCAATTTATATTAGTTGACATTCTCAAATGCTGAATAGTTGAGGCTCTTAAAGACTAATGAAAGACAAAGTTTCCAATGTGAAGATGAGTTTCGCACGTTAACACTTGAAGAGAAATAAAACCAATATGTCTGCTAAAGTATAGTTGTGTGAGTATTTTTGAGGGGAAATTTTAAAGACTTCTGATCATAAAATTTTTGTAGCATTATTGACTTGAACCCTTTGGCCAGCGCTAGTAGACTGACTCAACAGCTGCTTACATATAAAGATGTGCCCAAGTGATTATATATGGGACCACCACAGCTAGATTATAGAGTGGTAATTGCAATTCCCTGAAAAACCATTAGCCACAAGCTGTTAAGACAGCAGAAAGTTTGATATGGTTTCAAGAGATCGATTATGGAAAACTCTCACATTAGAGTGCCCGTACCATCTCTAGCTTATTGGTTAGTTTCTTGGCAAATATAACAATCCCAAAATGCAGGATGTTCCATCGACAAGCACAAAAAGGTATCTTATTCAAACTAAAGTTAATTTGATATTGAATTGCTGGGTATTTAATATACTTATTAAAGGAACGAGCACTATCTAATGAAAAGGAAACCAAACCAACCCGCGAGTCGTAAGTTGGGAACAATCCTTTTGTAGCAGGTTAAAACTTCTTCGAAACCATGGCAGGAGGACTGATCACTGTAGAAGCTAAATACCTCGTTATCATGAGTGGTGGCTACGATTTAAAAAAAAAAAAAAAAATCAGTTACTAATGGAGAAAATTTGAGAAAGCGAATAAAGGAATATAAAAGGAGAGGAGGACCTGCAGCGTGCACTTACCATCTCCAAAGCCAAAACAGGGAATTAAATTGTCTTCGTCAAAGGGGGCCAGAGTCTTTCCAATAATTGAAATGGCTTTCTCATATGGATTTGGTTCATTACCAAGAGCATGCAGGCTACGATTGTTGAATGAAACTTTTCCTTTAAAACAAAAGCAATACCAATACGTTACGTTGGCAACAAATGGCGGCCAGCTGAACTACGCAACTCGTTTCAAAGTACTCACGTACCTGTCCATTCGTTGCTTTTAGTGAAATCGATGCCAACAATCAGATTTGATGATTCCAACCCAGCGTCTTTCAATGCTGCTGTAACCTATATAAGCCAAAAGCCATATTTGGTTCAAATCCATCATAGATGCAGCAGTTAAGGTGTATTCCATTTCATTATAGATGGTCGTCGACACTGTTAGTGTATGATTTATCAAAAAACTGATACAAACATGATTTATAAATTGGTATTTTTTATGATTACTTTGTTTTAAAACAAAATTAATGTTTTTTGTAAAGAAAATTTATCTAAATTTATAAAAAATGTGAAAAAAATAGAATTTTTTTTTAACTAACATCATTTTCTTTAAATATAAAAATTATAGTATTTTTTCATTATAAATTGATATATTTTACATTAAATTATTGCACTGCAAAAAAAATAAATCACTTTTTATGAAACTAAATTTTATAGTTTAATATAAATTGAAATTATTATAACCATTTTACATAAAATTATCTTAAATTAACAAAAAATAGTGATAGTTTATAAAAATATATCAAGTCATAATAAAAAAATATTGATTCTCACTCTTAGGAAATAATCTTTTCACATTTTTTCTGAATAAAAAATTTAGAAGAATTAAGATTTCTTATTTACAAATGTCAATTGATAAAGTAGTAAGACTTATAGAAAAAAATTCAATAATTATAACAATTAATTCCATAAATATTGTTTAATTTTTTTACAAAGTAACAATTTAATAAAAAATATATCAAATTATAATAAAAGATATACTAATTTTTATATTCACGAAAAATAATATTATTTTACAAAAATAAAACAAAATTTTTACATTTTTTAATAAATTTAGATAAATTTTCCAAAACAAATTAAATTACTTTGTTTTGAAATAAAATAACTATAAAAATCACCTTATAAATTTAAATTACTAATAATATAATAAATTAATCCTAATTCTTTTTATTTTTTTTAACACCTTAATCAGTGATTTAATTCCTTACCAAAAGAAAAAGTACGGGCGCCCAGATGAAATCATACTCTCCACATTTAATATGTTTTACCACTTACGTTTATCATTATCACGTTATCTTTTAATTTCTACTCTCAATCAATTACGGTTTTATTTAAAAGTTTATTAATCAATGCTTTAATCAATTTAAAAAAAATTGTGAACATCTATTTAAAAAATATATAGTAATGTGCTGTCAATTATTAAGGACAGAAAATTTTGCACTCCACAATCAATATATCTGGAGTCCAACGACACAGTTATCGTTAAATAAATTAGTGTAAATTTTTATCAGTAATATGTTATTAACTAGCACTTTTTATCACTTATCTAAATAAGCTACAAGTCCTATGATAATTAAGTTAATTCATTAAATACAATTATTTTTCATTAATAAATTTTTTAAATTCATGTGGTCATATAAAAAAAAGAACTTAAATGAATTTATCAAAATGAATTTAATATATATATATATATTAAATATTGAACTCTAAAGTCATTAAGCTAAAAATTTAACAAGTGTCAATCTTCATATTTGAGTATTCACTTGAAAAACTAATATGTTAAACTATTAAAAGTTTTAATTTCTTATTAAAAATAAAATATTTTTAATAGTTATTTACACTATTATAAAATATTTCAATACTACTAAAATTATAAAATTATTTATATATTACGTATTTTTCTACCTTAAATCATTCAAAATATTTTTTCTAAAAAATAAAAAAATAAAAAAAAATTATAGTAGTTACTTAATATTATTTTTTTAACTAAAACACTATCATACATACTTCAATATTAATCTAATAATTTTAAATACAAATCTTATTATAACTAAAAAATTATGGTAACAAAAATTAAAAAAATAAAATTAATGTGATTTATTTTATTTTTAATTTATTTAGTTATTATTTCATTCAAATTATTTATATAATCATTTTATTTTACAATCCGTGCATCGCGCGGAATCACGATTAGTTATACATTAATTTATATATAAACCTAAAATTAAAAATCTCAACTAAGCTATAAAAATAATTTCTTATTATAATTTAAATTTCATCAAAATAGTTTTGTTTAATAATTCAAAATATAAAAAAATTATCATGAATATAAATATTATTTTTCAAAATTTAAACCTAAGTTCTTTAATAATTGAGTATTTCAAGTAAAATAAAACTAGAATGTATTTCTAAATTTTTTAATCAACTACAAAAAAAATTAACTTTAATTATTTAAAATGTAAAATAAAATTTATTTTTTTGTTGTATGGTGTATTTGATCAAGTTAAAATTTTGCCAATAAAAATAGATATATTAAATAAAAAATGATTGTTTGATTCACACATCAAATTTCAATTGCAAATATCAATAGGTGAAGTAAAAAATAAAAAATCCTCCAATTATTAATTGACTTATAGTTGAAAATCCACCACTAAAGTATATTAAGCGGACTTAAAAGAAATTTTATATATTTATGAACATTTATTGTACCGTTGGTACTATAATTTTACCCTATGTTTCAAAATGGTATCAAATTTTTAATTTTTTTCTTTGCAATTACTAAAGTTTTATTTTTTTCAAATTAAAGTACCTCAAACATATCTGATCAAATTTAGCATACGTGGCAGCCGGAATAAACATATTTTTAATATATTTACCATATAAACATCTCATTAAACAGTCTAATCATCTTGTAGGTCCCACAAAATAAAATTTACTTATGGGCCCCATTTAGTAAATTTTATTTTATAGGGTCAACAAGATGATTAGACTGCTTAATGGGATGTTTATGTGGCAAATATACTAAAAAGATATTTATTCCGGTTGTCACATATGCTAAATTTGATCGGATATATTCGAGATACTTTAACCTGTAATAAAAATAAAATTTTAGTAATTAAAAAAAATAAAAAATCCGGTACCATTTTGAAACATGGAGTAAAATTATGATATCATTAGTACAACAAGTCCATAATATAATTTTATAAATTTAATAAATTATTAATTTAAGTTTAAGGAAATATTATTAATTTCATCATGCTAATTTTAAGTGGAATGTATAAAAATATTATTTAAACTTATTAAGGGATAACTACTATTATTCATGAGGTTATATCATAATTATTATTTCATTACTTCTTTTTCAAATGTGAATTAAAAATCTCTTCATATTTTTTTTTAGAAAAAAAAAACCCCTTTACATTTGATTCCGTCTACTATTTTTTCTTATGTTATAAGCTTCAAGGATATACTTGTTAGCTTAATTATATAAGTAAATTATTCTCATTATATTAATATTTAACTTTTTAATATTTTTAATATACATGCAATTTAGATATATTTTAGATCTCAAAAATTTATAATATTAATATATATAATTTTTTCAAAAATTAAATCCTTAATTAAATTAATAAAAAATTAAAAAATATTTTAAAATATATATTTTTAAACTTTATTTATTTAAAAATAAAATATATTAAAAAAAGAAATTAAAATATTAGAAAGTTAAATATTAATATGATTTGAATATTATTAATATTATATAAAAACAAAATTTAATAATTTCATTCATTTAACTAGATTTTAAAAATTAAATTTTTAAAAATATATTATAATTTTCAAGATATAAAATATATTTAAATTGTATGTATGTTAAAAATATTAAGATGTTAAATATTAATATGATAAAAATTATTTACTTATAGAATTAGGCTTAATTAAGTAATAATTTTAATTTAAATAAAATATTTGTAAATAATTTAAATAACATAAAATTTAATTTTAATTAAAATATATTTAAATTGTATGTATACTAAAATATTAAAAAGCTAAATATTACTATGATAAAAACAATTTACTTGATAGAATTAAAATGGACTAAGTTATAATTTTAATTTAAATAAAATAATTTGGTATTGAAGATACAAATTGAAATGGAGTATCTGAATTCAAATAAAATCAAAGTTCAGCGACTATATGTATTTAAGGTAGAAAATGACATGGAAACTAGCATGGATAATATTTTATGAATATTTTTCAACCGGTGATCATGTCAGCATTTTATAACCAGGCGACTAATAGTTAATACTTATATTAAAATTTGAGTATCAAAAATATACAAATTAAAATTTAATACCCAAAATGATACAAGTTAAAAATTAGGTAACCACGGGTGCATTTAACCTCATAAAGTTGGATGTCAACGGCGGCATCTACTACTTAGATGAGGTCTTTAACATAACGATCTTGTTTTTTTTTCGCTAACTATACAACTGAATTTTTTTATTGATGTGGGGTGCTATGAGAGTGAAGGGATTGTTTCTTTTGGATTTGGTTTTGACATCTAAGGTTTCATATGAGTGGTACGGGTTGGGATTAATTCGGGTCCAAATTTTTTGATGTGGTTGAGGTGTTTATTTATCAGATTCAGCTTGGGAAGGAGAGGTTAAGTTGATGGGTGAGAGTGGGATTAAACTATCATAAATGGGATACAGATTGGCAATGTCTAATTTTTGTCAATAGAAACCTTGGACAGAGTATTGGTTGGAGGTTAGGATGAGTTATTTGTTGGGATCATGGAAATGGATATGATGTTTTGTGAAGTAGGCGGCTGAAGGTTATGGTCATTTACAGAAGAGTTGATAAAGGGTGATTTAGTGGGTTGGATTTGAACCTATTCAAAAGAGCTTAAAATATTATTAGTGACTGCATTTTGAGATGTTGACTGCTCTTTTGTATGGCTAGAAGATGTATTGATGGTGAGAAAACGGTGTTGTTGGGAGAGGGCTAGGATCATTTGTATCTGGTAATAGGTTTGTGGAGGTAGAATGATCAGGAATAATATCTTGAAACAAAACTATTTTGGTTTTCCCCTTAGTTGTATTGACTTCCCGATTGCGTTTATAAGGGGATGCTTTCAACTAGGTTCTATAGTTCCACTGTCCAAGAGCATCATCAACTTTACCCTTGAAATCACCACAGTGATTTACTGTATGGCCCATCTTTCCACAGTGGAAACAAAAAAAGAGGGAGACTTTCATATTTGATCGAGATCCAAGCCTTGTTTCCCAGCACTAGTAGTGTAACTCAACGCAAAAGAGGTTCTTGAACCCTGATCTGTGCTTTAAAACGTAAAAATTTACCACCAATGTATGTATCTTGCCTATCAAGTTTTAGAAAATTGCCAATCTTCGGTGCCATCATTCTTATTGTTGTTTCAGTCATCGCCCGCAACGGTAAATCATAGGCTCGAATCCAAAAAGATGCATGTGAAAATGAGATAGCCGATGATTGTTCAGTTCCCATGACTTGTTGCAGTAGGAAAACATTATTGTCAAAATGCCATGGTTCATTCTGCAGCACCTAATCAATATCTCTTATGTCTTCAAAACGGAACAAGAAGAGGTTTTTACCCCACTCCTTACAAGTAACAGATTTTTTTGGTCACCAAGCTCTCTTTATAGTATCCGTTAAGGCATAACTATTGAAAGGTCGATCAGATAGCAGAGATCCAGCTAAATATAACAGCTCAGGCTGGCGATCAGTCTCATTAAGCCCCGCATCTATTTCCAAAACCTCAGTTTCAGTGATCCAAAGATTCAAGCTTTGTTGTGTATGGGATTGCAAATAAACCACTTTCAAGAAACATCATAACAACTCAGGCTGGCGATCAGTTTCATTAAGGGTGTAGGCAGTGGTAAAAGGGGAGGTCTTGATTTTTGGCACAGTTATATGATATATTAATTGAAAGTGGTTTATTTGCATTTTTTAATATAACTTTCAATATTAAAGTGGACCCTCGACTTCACCCGAATTTTATATTTGACCTTATTGTTTTGGTCCCATTTGAACCTTAATATTTGAAAAATAGATTATATTGGACTTTTCTTCAAAAAATTATTGCAATTAAGTTCTAAAAATTAAAAAAAAAAAAAGTTTAACTTTAACGTTAGTTAACAAAAAATTAACTCGAATAATAATGTAAATTGCTGAAATTACTTTCAAAATAAAAAAAATTAGGCTTATCGAAATATATTTTTATATTTTTTAAAAAAAATTTAAAAAGTAAAAAATTACTTTTTATAGATCTAAAAATTTTTAAGAATTTAAAAATTTTATAATCAAGCAATGCATATTTAAGAAAAGGAATTAAAAATTTTCTATACATATAATAATTTTTAAAAAATTTAAACTTATAGAAACTTTTAAAATTTTTTAAAAAATTATTGTGTATTGAATATTTTTAATTATTTTTATTAATGTGTATATTTTGATTGTAAATGTTTTAAATTTTCAAAAACATTTTAGACATACAAAAATTATTTTTAGCTTTTTTTAATTTTCAAAATATTTTTTTTTATAAACTTAAAAATTTAAAGACTTTATAAATATGTATTTTGAAAGTAATTTCATCAATTCTCATATTATTATTCAAACTAACTTTTATTAATTAATGTTAAAGTTAAACTTTACTTTAATTTGTATTTAATTGCAATAATTCTTTAAAAAAGTGTCCAATATAATTCAATTTTCAAATATTAAGGTTGAAATGGAAAAATGTAAATTTAGAGGTAAAGTTAAGAGTCCAACTTCTACCCTATTCCTAATTTAATTATTGCTAACATAAAAAATAAAAATAAAAGAAAAGAAGTAAGTAGTTAATAGTGGCATATGTGTATAAATTCAATGATATTTTATCATTAACTAACGTTTTTAAGATCGGGAGGGGAAAATAGGCTATAGAATTAAATTTAAAGGGGGCTTTTAATTCACTTTTAAAAAAAGAAGTTACAACTAGTAATTATTGTAATTATTCCAATTATTAATTACTCAAAACATCATTTTATCTATATTTTACCGTTTTAAACGTATTAAAATACCGCAACAAACAAAAGTAGACAGGTTGCATCACGTGACCACTCAAAAAACAAAAAAAAGTAGTTGTTTATGGGGCTCAGTGCTTAGTGCTCAGCATTAATGAGTTGGTGGGGCTGGTGGGGCTTCAAAGTTCAAACAATAAGACATCTCGCCTAAATCAAATGCGGAAAACGCGTTGACGCATACAAAATCGCGTGTATGTCTTGCGTAATTATTTGTTTATGGGCATCTTCAGTGTCCTCTTTACTTTAAAAATATAATCTAAATTATAAAAAATATCTTAAAAATTTTTTTAATATAATAAATAAATAATTTTTAAATTTAATATATTTTTTATATTTTATATTTTATTTTATTTTATATTAAAAATATTTAATATTAATTTTTAAATATTGTAATAAGAAAAAAAAATTTTATATAACAAAAAAAATTCATAAAAAATAATTATGTATATGAAAACTAGAGATGTATTAATTAATTTTTTTATAGAGAATAAATTTTAACTCTCTATACTCTCATATGCAATTAAAATTTAAAGTAAATTAAAATTCTATTTTTTACGATTATTTTTATAATACAGAGTTTAAATTAAATAAAAAGTAAATTGAAATTGCTTTTGTTGAGTTTTAAATTTATTTATGAGTTTTAAATTTATATATATATTAAATGTTGAGTTTTAAATTTATTTAAATCAAAATTTTAATAGATATCCTTCTCCATAATTTGACATTCACTTTTAAAATTTTATGTGTTAAATTATTAAAATTTATAATATAATTTTATAAAAATATATTTTTATTAAATATTCTATCATATTTTTAAAAGAGTGTTTAACTTGACCATCATTTTTTATTTAAATTAAAATATTTTTTTCTTAACTAGTAAAGAATATATAATTTTTCATCTATTTCTATATTTATTTTATTTTATTCATTCAATAATTAAAAATAATGTTAAAAATAATAACAGCTCGCACTTACATTTTGATTAATTTGTATTTTTTTAATTTATTAAAATTATTTAATTATTTATTTTAAAATATCTATATTATTTGCTGTCTATATAAAATGTAGATTCACAATTAGTTTTTATCTAATTTTATGCATAAAAAAAACTAATCAACCGAATGTGTACATATATATATTACATACACACCTATTTTTAGTACCATAATTTCAACACTGTTTATTTAATTAAAATTATTGACTAATTTTTGTGTATATATAAATAATTACAATTAAATAAAAATTAATGCGATAATTTTAATTTCATTTATCCAGATACATAAAAAGAATTTTACTTTACAGTATCAAAATTTTTATTTTTTCTATAAATGAAGTGAATTCAATAATTTTCTGAATCACTTTTACTGTATCAAAACACATTTTATATTTTATAGAATATTTCAGTGATTTAATAAGTTCCAATGGGTAAGTTTAATGGATAAAATTAAAATGGCAACCTTCCATTAGCCTAGTGGTAGAACGCTACAAGGGAAGCATTCTAATCCCCCCACCTTCTCCCATTGAAAGGTTAGCGTTGAAATCCCTCCACACCTTCTCCTTTAGTGGCCCAAAAAATAGATAAAATTAAAATATTCTGCCCCTAATAAAAAGACATTTGAGTATTGTTTTAACGTTTTAGCAGTACATTTTTTTTTTGGTCAACGTTTTTGGAGTACATGATATCCTGATCTGAACACATTTTTAATCCAACGGCCAGAGCAAGTCGTTCTCACAAGAGAGCAAGCTTCTACTATCTATCTGCCAGTCAAGTCTTTGAAAAAAAAAGAGATAAGACTGAAAGAGAAGCACTGACCTGTTCCAAGGTAGAAAAATTATCAGGAATGAAAGCATATTTGGGATTAACAGATTTCTTCTCAAAACCCTTTGCTGCTTTACTTGAACTGCTGCCAGCCTTATTACCCAGTGATAGTGCTCTGAACATTTTCTGATGCTTTGAAGAAGATGATGATGAAGAGGACTGTGTTCTAATGATTACGTTGTTGTTGTTGTTGCTGCTAAGACCACGGCTAACAACATGTCTTTGATTTCTAAATTTAAGACGTGAAAATAAGCTACCCATATCATCTTCCTGGATCTACAAATCGGCCAAAAAGGGAGCATAAATAATTAATTAGCTCAAAGAAGAGGAAAGAAAGAGGAAATAGCTAATCAGTTAGTGTTATAGAAAAGATTGAATCTGATGCCTTGTGTCTTCATCATCAGCATGTAATCTCCCGCACAACAAATGCTTGACATCAACTTCAAGCACAATGGAAAAGGCAAAAGAGTGCTTGCGTGGTAGACATGCTTTTAGCCTTTTAGACAGCTTACAAAAGAGCCTAAGGAAGTAAAACTACGTCTAAGGCATCCAGAATTCTGGACTTTATTAGCAACGTCTATCTATGGATTCTTCAGTACTTGTTTATATATATATATATATATATATATATATATAATTATAAGGGCAAATCACTATTTATTTTATGTTTTGGACTAATATTTAAAAAAATATTTATTTATCATTAATATTTATAATATTAATATTTATTAATTTTTTATCATAATAAAATATTACATAAATTTATAAATATTATAAATAAATAAATATTTTTTCAATTATTAAAAATAAAATAATATATTAAACTAAAATATACAGGATAAATAATAATTTATTCTAATTATAATCGTTAGATTAATATTTATTTAATAATAGTTATTGATGCTCATTATAAATATTAATATATATAAATAATTAATTATTATAACTAAATAAAAAAATTATTTATATAAATATATAAAAATTTAAAAATATCATTCACTAAAAAAATTTAAAAACTAACTTTTTTAATTTTTTTTTTTAAATATAGATCATTTCTCTTGTCACATTTATTTTTAGGGTTATTTTTTCTTTCCAATAATTTTTTACTTTTCACTGATTTTTTTAATTTTTTTACTTTATATTATTTTTAATATTTTATTTTTTTATATTTTTTACTTTATACTGTCTTCATCTATTTTTTCTTAATATTTTTTATTCAACAATTTTTTTAAAAAACTTTTTTCTACCGTCTTCTTTTTTTTTCTTAATATTTTTTTGTAAACATTTTTTTTTAATTTTTATGGTACTGTCTTCCTTTTTTTCTACCGTCTATTTTTTTGCATCTATTTTTCAACTGTCTATTTTTTTTAACATTTTTCTTTATTTTTCTTTATCTATTTTTTTCTCAATATTTTTTTACTCAACAATTTGTTCTAAAATTTTTTCTACTT
>CATIWM010197132.1:0-38459 GCA_949671775.1 Mallotus repandus
ATTTGCAACCCCAGACTTATGTTTCACCACATAAGTAAATCTCTCCAAATATGCCACCCATCTTGCATGGCGAGGTGACACCTTATCTTGCTTGTGGAGGTGCCTCAACGAATCATGATCTGTGTATAGAATGAACTCCCTATAGAATAGATAATGCCTCCAATACCTGACTGCCTGTACCACAGCATAAAACTCAATATCATAAGTACTATAATTGAGTTTTAAGTCAGATAATTTCTCACTGAAGAATGCCACAGGTCTGCTATTCTAGCTCAACACTGCTCTGATTCCAACCCTAGAAGCATCAGTATGCAGTTCAAAAGGTTGTGAGAAATCAGGCAGCACTAAAATGGGCGCAGATGTAAGGCGATCCTTAATCAATTGGAAAGCCGATTCTGCCTCCTCTGTCTAGCGAAATGAGTTGCCCTTCACACAATCTATAATGGGGCCATAATGCTGCTGAAATTGGCAATAAAATGCCTATAGAAGGATGCAAGGCCATGGAAACTCCGGACCTCAGTCAAAGTCGTGGGCATAGGCCATTCCCTAACTGCTTGCACCTTAGCCTCATCAACCTCCAATCCATCACCTGAAATCACATACCCCAAAAATAACACTTTAGGAGACATAAACACACACTTCTTCTTGGCAGCATAAAACTTCTCTCTGCGCAATACACCAAGAACTTCCTGAACGTGCTGTAAGTGCTCTTCTTTGTTAGCACTATAAATCAAAATATCATCAAAGTAAACAACAACGAATCTGCCAATAAAAGGCCTTAACAACTGATTCATCACCCACATGAAAGTGCTAAGGGCATTAGACAGGCCAAAAGGCATCACAAGCCATTCATACAACCCCTCTCAAGTCTTAAATGCAGTTTTCCATTCGTCCCCAGGCCTAATTCGAATCTAATAATATCCACTCTTCAAGTCTAGCTTACTAAACACAGTGGAACCACTAATCTGGTCAAGCAAATCATTAAGGCGAGGAATGGGGAATCGATACCTGACCGTGATTTTGTTAATTGCCCGACTGTCCACACACATCCGCAACGTCCTATCTTTCTTTGGGGTCAATAGAGCAGGTACTGCACAAGGACTTATGCTCTCTCTAATCTGGCCCTTAGACAGCAGCTCCTCAACCTGCCTACGTAGCTCCTCATGTTCCCATGGGCTCATTCTAGAGTGTGGTCGATTTGGCAATACTGCTCCTGGCTCCAAGTCAATGTGATGCTGAATATTACGTAAAGGAGGTAACCCATCTGGCAGCTCCTCAAGGAACACATCATCAAATTCAGCAAGCAATGGAATCGCTTCACTCGGCACACTACTGTATTCTGCCACTTCCTTGCCCACTAACATGTACCCTACTTCTGCATCTTTCAACTCCTCATCAAATTCTGCCATGAACAAAAGAGCTGTGGCCTTACCTACATCTGTGGGATTAGTTTTCTCCAACACCTATTTACTAGGAATCAAAACAATTTTAAGTCCTTCAAAGAAAAAACTATAAGTATTTGTTCTCCCATTGTGATTCACCTCCCTATCATACTGCCATGGCCTACCTAACAGTAAATGGAAAGCATCCATAGCAATAACATCACACCACACACTGTCTTTATACTTCATCCCAACAGAAAAGGCCACTAAGGCTCGCTTGGACACTACAACCTCACCACCCTTTTTAATTAAAGCTAGCTTATAAGGTTTTGGATGATTCTCAGTCTGAATATCCAATTTTATTACAGCCTCAACAGATACTAAATTTTCATAACTACCACCATCAATGAAAAAATGGCATACCTTGTCTTTAATGGTGCAAGTGGACTGGAAAATGTTGCTTTGCTGCCAATGCTCCTCTGTACTCGCCTTTGGCGTTAAGAAAGAAAGCCTGACCACCAGGACAATCCCCACATCTCCCTCCAGGTGCACCTCATCAGCTGCCTCTTCTCTATCATACACAGGTTCACCTTCCAATTCCAGTCCGTCTTCTTTATAGTCATCTGCATCCACAAACAATGTTTTCACAGCAGTTTTCTTGCATTCAGAATTCCGATGCCCAGTCTCTCCACACCCAAAACATTTCAGGCCACTGGTTCTACTAAACTGCCCAACATTGCCACTGCTTGCTGGAGCCTTCTTTACTTTACTACTGCTGCCTGCTCCTGAACCCTCTGTGACAGTATTAAGTCTCCATTTCAACTGCTTCTCCACCACCAAAGCTCGTTGATGGGTAGTGGACACAGAAACAGGGTCAAACATGTTGACAGTGTCCTGAATCTGGAAATTTAGGCCCTAATATAGTGCGATATCAACTGATCCTCTGTCTCCTGGATTTTGTTCCTGGCAATACACTAGTAAAATTCTGTGGTGTATTCATCAATTGAACGCAGGCCCTGATGCAAATTCTGCAACCTTTGGTACATCAATCTCTGAAAATTGTAAGGTAGAAAGGTTGAACGCATGTACTTCTTCATATTTTCCCAGGAAATAATTTTCTCTTTCCCAATCCTGGTTCTTGTCAATTTCAGTTGCTGCCAGCATGCCATAGCCCTACCACGTAGCCTTGTTGCCACCAAGGGTACACGTTTATTTTCAGGAACATCCTTGAAATCTAGAATTTCCTCAACTGTAGCAAGCCAATCAAGGAAATCTTTAGGGTGCAGGCTACCATGGAATTCTAGAATTTCAGTGCGCATACCAGCCTCCCATCATCTACGATCATCATTGTTCGCAGCAACCCTAGGATGCCTGTGTGGTACCTTGAGTCCATAACCTCGGGAACATAGTACAACACCAAACAACCATAGCCAAAAGCCTATACCTAAGCCTTCTAGCAACTACATCAGCTACGATTCCATCAAGAGCAAGAGCTGAATCCACTTAGGCATCCCCGTCATCCTAGCCGGGTGCAGCATCCTCTGCATCCATCTGAAAAGCTGCTAGTAGCACATGCAACTGATTAATATGCTCGCGATAAGATGTTCGCTTCCTCTCCCACTCATGACTAGTGATGACGTACTCACCATGCATTAAACAAACATCATAAATCACATCTCACGCATTCATAAAAACACATGCATTTGCATAAAACAAGTACAAAATAATAAAGGAAGAAAGCAATATGCTTTGCGTGCTAGTGAACTCCATGAAGTACTCCTATGCGCCAATCATGGTAGTGTACCAAGACTGAGCAGTAGAGACAGGCATCTGTAAAGCAAACGAAGTCAGATAACGTACAAATCAAGGAAAGAGGAAAAACCTCGCAAAGTCAAGAAACTAACACGAGTGGCATCTGCAGGCACTACATCTGATGGTGGTGTACTCGCTCAATTTAAAGAAAAGCGTGCCTCCACTCTTGTAATTGATAGCCCATATAACATCGGAGGCACTGCACTCACCAAATCACCAAAAATGACAGCACTAGGTCCCACACCACAGGCATGTATCGTCCCCTCGGTCCTAAGACCACTCTCCTTGTCAAAACGAGAGGAATACGATCTCCTTCGATGACGTCTAGAATTTCGCAAATAAGCTCTCATAACTCATGTCATTTATCATTTAATACTAATAAAGTTTATTACATGCATATGTAAAAATAGAGAAAATATAGCTCAGAAGCATACCGGGTCAGAAGACGATACCCTAGAAGCAAAATTACCTTAGGATGACTGTGAAGTCCCAGCTCTAGAGCCCGAAGGCTATGAAGGATCTGCCTGAGGAGGTGGAGGTGGAGGTGCAACAAATTCACTAGCCATAACATCAATCAATTGTGGCACTAGGGTCATCATATAAGAAAAATGAGCTCCCTCCAAGAAATCCTCAAAAGGATACCCTTTCTCAGCTCCATTGAGCTCCTCTCCAACAAGCTCTCGACCCCAAAATATATCCCCGGGAGGAGCAACGGGAACCTTTCTCATGAACGGTCTATCCTACCAATGATAGACTCACTCATCTAGGTACCATACCTTGTTAATAAGGTCAAGCAACAAGACCCTCCTCTGTGTCAAGCGCCAAGCCACCCCCATCTTGATCGACCAGTCCTGATGCTCCATCCACTGGCAGGGACAAATCTGCTCGAGAAACATATAAGCAAAAGGATTGCCCAAAGAATGAGAAAGTGAAATCAAAATGCACCATACCTGACTGTGGGCCCATCTACTCAAGAGATCTCTCACCTCTGCAGGACTCTTGATCAAGCTAGAAGTCTTCCTGATCCATTGTGGAAGACGGGGAAATCCACTCTCAGGTAAGCGCTCAATAGTGGGATGAGGAAGTACCCCAAACTCGTAAGCCCAGACCTATCAGAAAGAGAAAGGGAATTAGAACAATCGAAGACAAAACAATTCAAAAAGCAAAAGACAAACACTCACATCCAGCACGAACAAGTAGCTATAAATGCATGAGTGTCCTCTACAAGCTACATCTAGAACAAAATACATGTGGACAAAAGCGGCTATTCCCCAACTATACTTCGGCAAATCCCTCAGGTTCCTCAGGACGGGTAACAACTGCAGGAAGCCAATGCTAGAGGCATTCGGGAAGATAACGACACTCAGAAGGTAGAAAAGGAAACACCTAGGGAACTGCTCAGAGTTAACATGACCCTCATCGTGCTCTGACCTAACCCTATCCACAAGCTGCGTATACCTGATTAAAGAAGAGTAGCCAGACTTCACAGAAGCAGTAATACCGAATAGATCATTCAACCATTTGTTCCTCGCAATGATAGAACTGCATGCCTCACCGTTAAAAGGGACAGGCTCCTTGGAAAAACTCAGCTTAGTAATGACTGCAAAATCAACTGGAGTGATAGTCATCTCCCCAAAAGGCAAATGGAATGTGTGGGTAGTATCCATCCATCACTCAATAAGAGTGCACATCGTAGCCTGACTCAATGCGTATGAGCCATAAGTAAGAGCAGAAATAATACCGTCAAAGCCCTTCTTGGCAACCATCTATTTCATACATGGAGGAAGACCCTGATAATACGAGCTAACCTTATTGAAGCTACCAGGCAGCTGAATGACAGGCCCATAGGACTGCAACCAATAGGTAAATTAGTTATAACATTCACCAGATACTAAAACATCTCTTTTCATCATTTTTGCAGGAATACAAAATAGCAAGAGCTAAATGACAGCTAGAGCTACAATAAGAGCTAAACTACAATGAAAGCTAAATGATAGCTAGAGGTATAACAAGAGCTAAACTACAGTAAAAGCTAAAACAACAACTAGAGCTACGCAGACAACGAGTGTTGAAATTAGAGAGCTAGAGCTACAACAAGAGCTAAATTACAGCAAGAGCTAAACTACAACAAGAGCTAAACAATAATAAGAGCTAAACTATAACAAGTACTGAAATCAGACAGCTAGAGCTACATAGACAACAATAGCTAAAATTAGACTGCTAGAGCTACATAGACAGTAAGAGCTAAGATCAGACAGCTAGAGCTAAATAGACAACAAGTGCTGAAATCATACAACTAGAGCTACATAAACAGCAACTGCTAAAATTAGATAGCCAAACCTACACAAACAATAAAATCAAATAGCTAGAGCTACACAGATAGCAAGTGCCAACATCACTCAGCCAGGACTAAACAATAGCAAGAGCTATACAGATAGTAAGAGGTAAAATACATGTCAGCCAAGAGCTATACAAACATTGAATACTGAAATTAAGCAGCAAGAGCTACAACTAGAGTAACACATTCAATAAGTGCTAAGGAAAACAGGTAGAGCTATAACAAGCAAAGCTAAGTAAATAAAGTAATGATTAAGTGAGTAAACTAATCAGATGATGATGAATAGTCCAAGCATGAGTCTCCAGGCTATGGACAACAGGAATCACACCTCCTCGAGAAAGTCAAGACGGATGAGAAGTGACTCCACCACTGGTCCTAGCAGCCTCTATAGCTCCAGCAGTAGAAGTCCCTGCACTAGTCTGTCTAAGGACTGCCTCATCCTCTAAAAGAAACTTGTCAAAAGAAAAAGAAGTAGTATTCATACCACTAAAGTCATAAAGATCCTCGAGAATAGGAGAGAAGTCCATAATTCTCACACTACGCAAAGCAACAGAACAACAACAGAAGAAAATAGAAGAAAAGCACTCCAAAAACTCAAAAAGAAGCTTATAGAAGGTAAAAAATCAGATAAAAGTCACTCTGAACTCGAAAATGAGTCCATTTTATAGACATCGGGTGTGCCTCAGAGTGCATGACCACGCGCGCATGATCAAGTGCTCTGGTACGTGATCACACGCTTTTCTGAGCCTCAGACACTTTGAAACTCACACTTGCACACACCGAGACCTCTGTACACACATTCCTAGGGTCCTAAACTTGCATTTCACCAAAAGAACGTGCAAAAAATGTGCATGAATTGCACAAACACGAGCATTGTATGTTTTAGGACATTGCATTTGACATCACTATCTCAGAAAGTCATATCATTATTCATTAAAAGAAGGAAGTTAAAGCATAGATAACACAAGCATGTCGCATCTACCATCATCACATCATCACATCATAAAATCATGCTCAAAACATGACAAATGATGACATTATCACTACTCAGTAGTATTTTTTGCTTAATAGCATCTTACTTGCTTAGTAGCATCTTTTCCTTAATACTTAGAAGCATTTTATCTGCTTAGAAGCATTTCATCAGCTTAGAAGCGTTTTTATCTGCTTAGAAGCATTCTATTTGCTTAGGAGCATTTTATCTGTTTAGTAGCATTTTCATCTGCTTAGAAGCATTTTTATTTGCTTAGAAGCATTTTTATTTTCTTAGAAGCATTCTATCTGCTTAGTAGCATTTTCACCTGCTTAAAAGCATTTCATCTGCTTAGAATCATTTTTATCTGCTTAGAAACATTCTATCTGCTTAGGAGTGTTCTATCTGCTTAGTAGCATTTTCACTTGCTTAGAAGCATGTCATCTGCATAGAAGCATTTCATCAGCTTAGAAGCATTTTAACTGCTTAGTAGTGTGATCGTTTGCTTAGTAGCATGTTCATTTGCTTAGTAGCATTTCATCTGCTTAGTAGCATTTTCACTTAAAAGCATTTTCATTGGCTTAGTAGCATTTCATCTGCTTAGTAGTATGTTCATCTGCTTAGTAGTGTGATCGTTTGCTTAGTAGCATGTTCATTCGCTTAGTAGCATCCTCATATGCTTAGAAGCATTTTACTTGCTCAAAAGCATTCTCATCTGCTTATTAGCATCTCATATGCTTAGACGCGTCCTACTTAGTAGTGTTCTCATTGCTTGACACCTCAGTAGGTTATAGTAGCATTTTCCTTGCTTGACACCTCAGTAGGTTATGGTAGCACTTTCATATTCTTGATACCTAAGGAGGTTATGAAAGTATCATCTTACCTCACCTGAGGAAATTGTAAAAGCATAAAGAGACGATAACTTCCCCAACCAGATGAAACAATAACAATAAATAATGGCCGTGACGTCAAAAGACTGAACGACGCACCATCAGGTAAGTACCTCTTCCCAAAAATGATTTTTTTGCATCTCTGCATTGCTTTATGTGTATTGACATCAGTGCTAGAGCACTATGCAACACACGTAAAGCAGGAGGCAACTGTCATACATCAAATTTTGACTGTCCCTAAAAAGGTCTAGTGGTGAAAACATCTCTCTGAATATGACAAGTGTCTATTCATTCATACCGCCTCTGAAGCATGGCAAGAGTCTGAAAAAGCCAGAACCAAGCCCCAGAGAGCAAAATTGGCTATCAAATCATTAAGTAGCACCCTGATTTTATAAATTATGAATCATCAGAATGATAAGTAGCTCATTTCAAGCAATCGTCACTCAAAATGTGAAACTCATCAGACCGGTGTTCATAAGACCAGAGTCCAACTTTGTGAAAATAAGAAGTTGATTTTGATAAAACAGACTTCAGAAACACATCCGTAAGCTTTAAAAACCTTTAAAAATAATCCTGGAATTGTACCCGTAATCCCGAGAAGTAGCGCACGAGCAAATTCGTAGTGCGTGACAACACTTGAACACATTTTGCTCATACATGAAAATGGAAGCCGATTTTGACAAAACAAACATCAGAAATGCATTAGGAAGGTCTATAAACCCTAAAAATACCCATAAAATAGTGCGAACAAAGCCTAGGAAGGTCGCGTGACACATGCAAGAGCACGTGATCACGCAGCTGAGTGCATGATCACACGCCCCCAAATCTATGATCACGCGCCCCTCAAACTGTGATCACACGTCCCAACTCGTGATAACACACATTTTCCCTATTTTCCCTATTTTTTCCCTATAAATAGGGGTTTTTACCTCCCATTTTGAGAGGGGCAAGAGCCAAAAAAGCACCAACAAGAGCCAAGAAGAAAAAAAAAAGGCAAGAGCCTGAGAGAAAATGCACACACTGACACACTGTTGAATTGAAGGCTTAGGAGTCCCAATTCACACACACTTATAGCCTACTTTCTACATTGTCATAGGATTTTAGACCGCTTTTATATCAAACCCACCCTTATCTTTGTCAAAGCACGCTTCAAAGGTATACAAATTTGCATTACAAGCGTCATTTTTAACCTCTTGACGAGGAAAGCTTGAAAATGTCGTGAACCTAAAGCTTTGAAAACTCAAAAACAAGCTCAGTTGAATATGAGGACCAACTAATCATTTTTGCATGTTTATTTTATCATCTTGCATTTTATTTTATTGCGCCAACAGTTAAGAAAGTGTTGTGATTTGTGTGATGAGACTTCCAATTTGCATGTTGATTAAATAATCTTTGCTTTGTTTTGCTCATAATAAATCATCGTTTTTCATAAATATTCATTCAATAAACATGAATGCTTACTTATCTAAGCTAAAGCTTTGATATTGTGGTCTAATGATGCAATCATCATCATTTACTATCATTTAGAAATGCTTTATAATAATTCATGCTAGAGTATGAACTACGTGCATCTGTTTAATCATTCATGATGCATCAATCATTTTTGCCATGCTTATATGCTGTCTGAGTGGATGAATAGATGGAATTGCACATAGTTGTGTTAACCTCTGTCTTACAGGTGTTTTCTAGATCAGGACTAGATTTACATTCCTGCAATCTTATTTTTCTTTTTCAAATGTATTTACTAGGAAAGCCTTACAAATAATTATGCTTAATTTCTCGTACTTTCCATTATTATCAATATGTGAATGCATTATATCAACTATCATTACCGAAACTAGGGTGCTGCGGTAGCCACATATTAAGTATTAAAATGAGAAATAGTAAAAAAGTAGATGAGATTTCCCGAGCTTAGAATCTCTGGTGGGGATGATACTCGTTGAGTGACCCGATGCCATCCCTTTCATATTTTCTTGATTTTCTAAAAACCAGGTGGCGGCTCTAAACACAAAGCATCTCGCATCCCCCTGAGATCAATCATTTGTCCATGTCCCATAAATGGAATGGATATCCCCTTCGGTAAAGTTGCCATGTTCCTCGGAATTATCAAAATGGTACATTCCAAAAATTTGGTTGCTCACAATTACTTATCCTATTTCTTATTATACACATTGCTTATTTATTCACTACTTTACCCTAGTTTCGATTTTCTGATGCATTTTAACACACTTGATCATTAGTTAGTTTAAATTGGAAATAAAGCACGGGATAGTTGGATTGACGAGCATTCATCACATAATAAATAAATAAGCAAGCATCCATCAACCAAGCAAATGATCATGTGAGTAAGTAAGCATGTAGCACGTAGCACACAAGCATACAAGAAATAATCAAAATAAAAAAACAAATATGCAAACTAAAAATAGGAAAATGGATTAAGGATTACAACCCAAGAAAAGAGTTTATTCTAATAAATACATCAAAATGAAAATAAAAAGGGGGAAATCGGGATTAAGGATTACATTGCCTTGAAAATGTCTATTCTATTAATTACATTAAAATGAAAAAAAGAAGTAAAAATCCTATTATAATAATCCTGCAAAACAAGGGTTAGTCTTCACACACATGCTGGCACACATCATATATATATTCATCCACAATTAAATTAAATAATAAATAAAGGTAATTAAGCAAATAAGCAAACAAGAATGCTAATGGAAATACATGATGCAATGTTTTGAAATTTTGGTATTTTTGTGTGAAGTCATCATTTTTATTATACAGAAAAATATTTTTATGATGAGACAAACATAAAGAAATTAAAATGGAAAAGAGCAAATATAATGATAAAAGTGATGAAAATATTATTCTCACCATAAAATGTTAACTTTATGATAAAAATAATAAATTTATCAAAGAAAACAATAAAAATAACATGGATAATAAATATGCGATAAAAAAATAACAATGCAAGTGAGATAACAAAAGGATGATAAAAATATTATTCTGACCATAAAAATAGGAGCTTTATGGTAAGAACAATAAATTTATCAAAAAGGATAAATTTATGCTTATTCTACTGTTCCACATGACCCGATTGATACAGTTAATGATATTATGGAATCTTCTTTGAAGGCTCCATCTGCTGATGATCATGCAAGAATGGTTTATCCAGTTCACTATTCTAACCAGTAGCTAAAGCAAGATAATGAACAAAAAGAGCTTCTGTTAATGACTAAACAATCATGGGCCGATCAAGTTAATGATATCGAGAGTGCTTAGCAAGAGCTAACCAAAAAGAAATCTCCAAAGAAATGCATTCCAATTTCTAGTAATAAGCCTATTATTCGGGCTTCCTCTCGTTCCTCTAAATGAAAGTTCTTTACTGAAATTACATGGGGCTTGGTAATGCCCCAACTCAGTAAGCTCTTTATAATTTATGTTCTTTGCATGAGCCTGATTTGCTTTGTCTTGCTGAACCAAAAATCCTTCTCAATGATATTAATTATCATTTTTGGAGTTCTTTTGGGTTTTCCTATATTGTAGATAATATGATTTCTACTCCTTCTCTTTGGGTGCTTATTTCCACATCTATTGGGGCTGGTAATATTTCAGTTCTTGCTAGTTCTGATCAACATATTATAGTTCAATTTCTTCTTCATTCAGTTAATCATGTGGTTTCCTGTGTTTATGAAAATGTGCTTTCTTCTAGTTCGTTTGTTATGGAATACTCTTTTAAGCGTTGCTAGGTTAGTTAATAATGACATGTGGTATGTTATTGGTGACTTCAATGCATGTTTTGGCTCCCATAAAAAGACGAGTAGACCTCCTTCTGCTTGTTCTTGCTTGAATTTTATTTCAGCTATGAATGATTGTGATTTGACCTGTTTGGATACCAAAGGATCTCTTTTTATTTGGTCTAATAATCGTCGAGGTGATAGTCATGTTGACATTCATCTTGATTGTTCCTTTTGTAATAATGCTGCTTTTATGTTTTGGAAAAGTACTGAGTGTCAAGCTCTGGTGCGCTACCAATCAGATCATAATCCTCTTCTTCTTTATTGCAATCTTGATCAGGTGATTTCCCCTAAGCCATTTCATTTTTTTTCAATGTGGGTTAACCATAAGAAGTTTTTTGCTGATGTTCGTAGTTTTTGGTGTTCTATTCATGCCTCGGGTCATCCTATGTTTGTTATTTGCATTAGTTAAGACTTCTTCTTACTTTTCTTTGAGGCTAGAATAAAACAACGTTTGGTCATCTTGATCATTTGATTAGTGTTGCTAAGCTTACTTTGTCTAAAGTTCAAGCAAATAAGGAGGCTAATGGTTTCTCGGATGACCTTTATGCCAGAGAATTGGAAGCATCTAAATAAGTTGCTACTCATTTAGATAATCAAAGCTCTTTTCTTAAGGATCACGACCATATTGGGTGGTTGTATCATGCAGACCGCAATTCAAAATTTTACCATTCTTTGCTTGCTAAACATCGGGTGTTTTCTAGTATATATAGTTTACAGATTAACAATTCTCTTGTGGATGATCCGACAATGGTGGAAAATCATATTACAGGTTGTTATGCTAATTTGTTTTCTTCTACTTGATCTATTTCTTTTTTGCAAGAGGTGTCTTCGGTCATTCCCAATTTGGTTTTTATAGAGGAAAATGCTATGTTGCTTCATTTTCCTTTAAACTCAGATATCAAAAATATTGTTTTTGATATGGATCCTTCCAATGCCCTAGGTCTTGATGGGTTTATAGGGTTATTTTTTAAGAAATGTTGGGACTTTGTTGGTATGGATGTTTGCAGTGCTGTCAATAGTTTTTTCTCTTCTAGCTTTATTATGGGAGGTCTTAATTCTAGCTTCATGACTCTTGTGCCTAAAGTTCATGATGCTTCTGTGATTGAGAACTTTTGTCCTATAGTTCTTAGTAATTTTATTTATAAGATAATTATTAAGATCTTGGCGGATCATCTTGCAAAAATTGCATCTGGTATTATAGCACCTCCATAGCTTAGATTTATTCTAGGAAGACATATTGAAGACTGTATTGCGGTTGCATTTGAAAATGTTAATCTTCTTGATAAGAAATGTTTGGGTGGTAATATGGCTATTAAAATAGATGTCAAAAAAGCTTTTGATACTATGGAGTGACCTTTTATTTTATCAGTTCTTCAAAGTTTCAAATTTTCCAAATTTTTTTATAGCTGGATTAATAGCATTCTTCTCTTAGCTCGTATTTCCATCCTGGTGAATAGTACTCCAAAGGGTTACTTTTCTTGCTCCAGAGGTGTTCGTCAGGGCGATCCTCTCTCGCCTCTTTTATTTTGCTTGGCAGAGGATTATTTAAACTGTAAGCTTTTGAGTCTTGCTCAATCTCAGTCTTTAACTCCTATGCATGCTTCCCCTAGGGTGCTCTGTCCTTCTCATTTATTGTATGTTATTCTTATTTTTTATCGTGCTACCAAGGCTAATGTTGAGTTGCTGATGAGGGTCTTTAGTGATTATGCCAATTTATAGGGTCAGGAAGTCAACTGGAATAAATCTAAAATATTTTTTTAGGAAATCAGTATCTAGTGCTCGAGCTTTGGCTATTTGTTCTCAAGTATGATTCGAAAGGGGTCTCTTCCATTTAATTATCGTGGTGTTCCTTTATTTGTAGGTGCTCCTAAGCGATGTTGGTTACAACCTATTGCAGATCGAATTGTTTCTAAATTTGAGGAAGGGTAAAACTTTATCAATGGCAGGTAGGCTTGCTTTGGTCAAATTGGTTATCTAGGGGTCTTTCTTGTACTCATTGCTAGTCTACAAATTGTCAGCTTCTCTTTTGCAATTTTTAGAGCGAGCCATTCGTAACTTCATATGGATTGGTTTGATTATGGATCAAAAATTAGGTAAAAGTGTTGTTCCTCAGTTGATGAGGGTGGATTGGGATTAAGACATTTACACCATATGAATCAAGCCCATTATCGAAGCTTTCTTGGAGAGTTTATGCTAAGAAATCCTTTTCTTTTACATTTCTACATTCTAGATTTTTCTCTTCAATTTCAAAGCCTCGGTCAATTTATATATGTTCTTTTGTTTGGTCTTTTATTAATAGTGTTCCTCATGATTTTCTAGAGCATTCGCAATGGATTCATTTGATTTTTTTCTTTGAATTTCTAGCATTCAAATTGGCTGGGCACTGTATTAGTGATATAATCCAAATTCCTCTCTCAGTTCGGCGTAAGCTTAATGCTCAAGTTTGTGATGTTTATTATGATGGGGAATGACATATTCCTTCTGATTTTAAATCTACTTATTCGCAAATTGCTTTGGACATTGAGCAGGTGGTGTTTGTAGACATTGATTCCTTTATTTGCCGATACTCTTCCTTGGGTATGGTTACTTGTAATGAACCTTTTAATCATTTTCGCTATCAGCTCCCAAGGGTGGCCTGGAGTTTTGAAGTTTGGCATCATTTTCTCCCTTCTTCTAGATCATTTTTATTATGGCGAACCTTGCATAATAAGTTACCAACTGATGATGTTTTAAAAATAAAAGGAATTTTCTCTGCTTCTCAATGCTATTTATATTTATGATCTCTTGAGTCAGTGGATCACTTATTTACTAAGTGTCAACATACTTTTACTTTATGGTATGCTTTGGGAAGTATATTTGATACTTTGCTTGATTTGTCTAACGACCTTAAACAACTTTTTGCACCTGCTTTTCATCTCATGTTCTCTTCACAAATTGGGGGCTCTTTGGCGTGTTGGTTTAGCTTTGGTTGTGTGGTGGATATGGCAAGTAAGAAATCAAATGGTTTTTGATAATAATTTTCTTCCTATTTCTCATGCTGTAAGGTTTGTTTGTCTGTGCATAAAAGAAGCAGATTCTTTTTGTTATGGTTATATGTTTAATCGACAATCTGATCTGCAAATTCTAGCTCATTTTTGTATTATTAGAATTCCTAGGAAGCTACAACGTATCATTCCTGTTCCATGGTTGCGCCCTCCTTTAGGTTGGTTTAAGTTAAACTTGGATGGGGCTGCTCGAGTTTCTCCGGGTCATGCAGGTGTAAGTGGTATTATTCGCGATCCCAGGGGTAGATCGCTTGTCTCTTTTGCCGCTCCTTTAGGCATTTGTTTTGCATTTAAAGCAAAAATTTCAGCGGTGATTACTGTAAAAAGAATCTATTACATGCACCAGATTGAGCGAAAGTGTGGTGTGAGCACGAATCCGATTAGAGTTAATTTTAAAAATTTTCTCTAGCATGTAATCCTTGCATGAAGGTAAGAATTCCAAATATGCCAAGAGCACATTGTATAAATTTACACAACTAAATACTTACATGCTTAAATAAACAACACAAATAAAAATTCAAAAATCAACCAAAACAAATAGAGTTTAGTAACACTTACAAACTCCAAAAGTCAGTAGCACACTTGGTAAGCTTTAGAAAATGGTTGATGCAATTCTAGAAGCTCCTAGCTCCCTAAGTGTGAAGCCTCTAACTTAAAACACTCAATTAACACCGAAATGACTCCAAGCTTAGAAGAAACTCTACCCGCAAGCTCCTTCTTTATAGTGACCTGAAAGCTTGTTAGAGTTCTTCTCATTGCTTAGATGTTGTAGGACTTTTTAACTTTATTTAGATGAATGTATACTTCACCTGTACAACTCTTGTACAAAGGATGATCAAATGGACTTGTGAAAATACAACTCTTGTATTTCTTACAAACATACTTACAACACTTAGAATAAAGAAAATGAAGAAGACTACATAACTCTTGTATTTCTCTCTTCTTTTCTTCCTTATTATATTTTTCTCTTAATGGAAGTTGTAAGATTAGTGTGTAAAGAAATTCTCCACTAAGTTAGTGCACATGTGAGTGATTAATCTTTAATGTGTAGAAATTCTCCACTAAGTTAGTGCACATGTGAGTAACTAATCTTTAATGTGTAGAAATTCTCCACTAAGTTAGTGGACTAATTTATATATCATAATATATATATATATATATATATATATATATATACTCTCCACTAATTTAAGATGCATGCTTATGACAGATCTCTATGTTGTCATCCATGTAATCACATTACATGTAAAGCCATGCTTATGTGGCTATCATGTCACATGCTTAGGTGGTGCCTCCTTAAATAAGTGGGTTTAGACTTGGGCTTAATTAACTCTTAAATAAACCCATCTCTAGAATATCCACTAATTAGTCACATGGGCTTAATCTAACACTTAGATAAAGCCCACCTTACTAACACATAACTTTATTGAAGCCCATTTTTATCATCCATAAGCTACATGTCTTTGGCCCATTATATGGCCCAAGTCCAAAATATAGTCCTAACTTTTAAATTAGATTTTGGAATATGCTAGATCCCCGGACAAGTGAAAATCCAATCCAATTAATTTAATTAATTAATTAAACACTTTAATTAATAATCAAATTAATAATTATCATTATCAGTGCAACTCTTACGTGTGTGACTTACTAGGTTCAAGTCCAAATGGCAATGCAAATAAATAATATTAACTGTTAATATTATTTGAAACTCTTTCCAAGCAAAATGTGAAAATCCCAATCAATCAAATTTAGTTTCCATAAGTCGTGAGTGACCCCTAACATAGATGTCACTACTACCCAATTGGAAATGAATGCTATTCATAGATTCAAAAGAACCATGGAACATAATTACCGTGGACTCAATGTCCCTTCATTACAAGATCCCGACATTAGCTAGAGTCATGGTTAGTCAAACTTTAATTGCTTCAATCATATGACCTATCTTCAGTTCAATTCTCGATAAAACATGACTTTACTAAAAACACTTTTTAGTACTAAAACTCTTTTTATATAAATCAAATTTGACCTCACCAGGTACTTATTCATCAACAACAACTTAGATAGCATAGGATCTTATCCCGATTCACTTCCAGGTAATGAATTCCATCTTGGCCGATCACTCATCCCTACATATAACCGATTAGAGCCATCACACACCATATACCCATACATGGCTACCACAAATATGTAAGCAGTAACAAACTCTAACCAACCATATGTGGATGACTGTGTCGCCTCAATTCAAAGGACCATATGCATGAGTATGTCCAAGATAGTGATTATTAACAAAAGTGAATTTCCATGCAATCACTTATCTTATGTCACTGCTTGATCCACCCATCAGATGAGTATCCACATGTCTATTCTAATATCTCATATCAAGTAGCATGAGACTCACTACCTCCCACTATCAATATTACATACCGATTAAGGAAAATAGACAATGATGATAGTCTGTGGATTAATACTACCCATACATTAATCTTAATAACTGTGAACATTTTATAGCATATGTACTAAAAGAGTTTGTCACTCATATTATCAACTATTGATAATAAACTCTTTTAATATAATGCTAAAGGGTAAACACTTAAATAAATAAACACTTTATTTAAATGAATATTTTATTGCCATAGGGATAAAAGTACAATGTTATTTATATTGAAAGAAATGGCACTAGGGCACATCTAAACTAACAATCTCCCACTTGCACTAGTGCCATTCATTATAGTATCTAAGACCCATCTTCTCAATATGACGGTTTGACTGCAGTTGGGTGAGTGCCTTAATTAGTGGATCAGCCACATTATCAGCTAAAGCTACCTTTAGCATGACCACATTGCCTTTTCCAACAATTTTTCTGATAATATGATAGCGCCTTTCTATGTGTTTGGATTTTTGGTGAGAACTCGGTTCCTTTGCCAAAGTGATTGCTCCATTATTGTCGTAGAAGAGAGGAATTGCTGACTCAACGGAAGGAATAACTCCTAGTTTATTAACAAACTTCTGAATCCAAACAGCTTCCTTAGCAACATCTGATGCAACTATATACTCAGCCTTTGTAGTGGAATCAATGGTGATACTTTGGTTGGAATTCTTCCAGCTCACTACACCTCCATTACAGGTGAAGAAAAACCCAGAGATAGACTTTCTATCATCCATATCTAACTGGAAGTCAGAATCTGTGAAACCTATAAGCTGTAAGTCACCTCCTCCATAAGTCAAGACTAAATCCTTAGTCCTTCTCAAGTACTTAAGGATAGCTTTAACTGCCACCCAATGCTCTAAGTCTGGGTTGGATTGAAACCTGCTAGTCACACTAACAACATAGGCAATGTCTGACCTAGTACATAACATAGCATACATTAGGCTTCCTATAGCCGGAGGATAAGTAACTATGGCCATTTTCGTCATGTCCTCGGGTGTCTTGGGCGACATCTCCTTAGATAGGTAAAGACCATACCTAAAAGGTAACAATCCCCTCTTGGAATTAAGCATGTTGAACCTTTTCAACACCTTTTCCAAGTAAAGACTTTGGGATAAACCTATATTTCTCTTCGATCTATCTCTATAGACTCGAATCCCAAGTATATAGGTAGCTTCCCCTAAGTCTTTCATCGAGGAGGTTTTAGACAGCCATAATTTCACAGAGGTTATCATACCGATATCATTACCAATCAGTAGAATATCATCAACATATAAGATTAGGAAAGTGAGTTGGCTCCCACTAACCTTCTTATAAACACATGGCTCATCCTCGTTCTTAATGAAACCATAAGAACGGATGGCCTCAGTAAAATGATGATTCCAACTCCTTGAGGCCTGGTTTAGACCATAGATTGATTTGTTAAGCTTGCACTCCTTTGAGCTATCCTTAGATTCAAAACCCTTACGTTGCTCCATAAAAATGTCTTCCTCAATATAACCTTTAAGAAAATCGATCTTGACATCCATCTGCGAAACCTTATAATCACAGTGTGCAGCTATAGCAAGAAGAATTCAAATGGATTTAAGCATGGCTACCGGTGAGAAGGTTTCCTCACACTCAACCCCTTGCCTTTGTTGAAACCCTTTCACTAGGTCTCAACCTTCCTATCTGCACCAATCTTTCTCTTGAAGATCCATTTACACCCAATAGGTACAATACTCTCAGGAGGATCAACAAGTGTCCAGACTTGGTTTGCATATATGGAATCTATTTCGGTTTTCATCGCTTCAAGCCATCTTGAAGAATCTTTATCATATAAAGCTTCTTCATATGTAGTAGGATCATCAACATGAATACTTTCTTCATGAACATGCAACTCTTGCATTTCATGGAGAAAGATGTATCTCTCCAGAAGATGAGATACCCTACTAGACTTTCTAGGAGTCAGTGTGATGACATTCTCAATTGGGATAGGATCTTTCAATTGATTAATATTCATTTGATTAATTTTTTGGGCTTCCTTAGATGACTCCTCGTCTAACATTATATTCCTTCCTTTGCCACCTTCCTTAAGAAATTCGTTCTCAAGGAAAATAACATATTTGCTTACAATAATAACTTGTTCAGCAGGAAGATAAAAGCTATATCCTAAACCATCTTTAGGATATCCAATAAATTGTCCTTTAATCAACTTTTCATCTAGCTTATTCAATTTTAGTTTTTTGATAAAAGTTGAGCAACCCCAAATCTTAACATGTTTAAGACATGGTGTCCTACCATGCCATATCTCATATGGTGTGGTAGAAACAGACTTGGATGGAATACGATTAAGGATGTAAGAGGCCATTTCGAGTGCATAACCCCAAAGTGATATAGAAAGATTCGTGTAGCTCATCATTGACTGTACCATATCCAATAAATTATGATTCTGCCTCTCGGACACACCATTCAATTGAGGTGTTCCAGGCAGTGTGAGTTATGATGTAATGCCATGTTCCTTAAGGAACTCAATGAACTCGGTACTTAGTATTCACCTCATCGATCTGATCTTAGAGTTTTAATACTTTTCTCAGTTTGGTTCTCTACTCAGGCTTTAAACTCTTTGAACCTTTTAAGGATTCACTTTTGTTCTTCATAAGAAACAAATGCCCATGTCTTGATAGATCATCTATAAAGGTTATGAAGTAGTAGAAACCACCTCTAGCCATTTTACTAAGTGGTCCACATACATCACTATGTATGATCTCCAATACATCCTTAGCTCTTTCCATTTTTCCAACAGATGGTGACCTAGACATTTTTCCTTGAAGACAAGCCTCACACATTGAATTGGATGTGGATTCAAGATTGCTTAAGATTCCCATCCTTTCCAACTTTGTGATCCTATCCTCTGCAATGTGACATAATCTCAAGTGTTAAAAATATTTAGAGTTAGAGGCATTTTCAATTAACATTGCATTCACATCACTCACATTAGTTTGAGGCTTACTGTTATTGGACATATTATCAATATAATATAAACCATGTATTAAATAACCTATGCCAACCAATTCATTTCCAAAATGAATTTTACATACATCTCTACTAAAAAGGAATTCATAGCCCTTTCTAGCTAAAATAGGAATAGAGACAATGTTTTTATAGGCATTAGATACATACAATACATCATCCAATAACAAAACATAATTATATAAATCAATTAAAATGGATCCTATAGCCTTAGCTGCAACACTTGCTCTATTTCCTAGCTTTAGGGTCACTTCATTAGGCTTTAACCTCCTCTCACTTGCTAGATCTTGAAAGGATGAACAAATATGAGAACTTGCACCGGTATCCAATACCCATGCATTAGATGAGCTCTTAGAACATTTAGAAGCAGATAAATTAAAGAAAGTCTTACCTTCTCCATGCTTGCCCTTTCCTTTTGTCTTGAGAGACTCAACGAACTTAGGACAATTCCTCTTCTAATGTCCTTCACCTTGGTAATGGAAACATTTTCCTTTGCCTTCCTCTTCCCTTACAATGGCTTTACCCTTATTCTTGGCTGTGCCACCCATGGGCTTGACAACTCTGATCTTGCCTTTGTTTTTCTTATTGCCCTCCTTCTTAATCCCACTAAAAGTGGTAATAAGTACAACCTCTTTCCCTTTTTTGCTCCCTTGGATAGCCTTTTGAGCTATCATAAGTATGTTCAAGAGCTTTGCAAGAGTGCGCTCTATCTTGTTCATATGGAAGTTGTCACTGGTTTGCCCAAAATATTCTGGAAGGGATTATAAAATCTTATCCAGTTGGAGGTGGTAGTCCATTATGAAGTCTAGACTCTTTAGCTCCTCTATGGCTCTTATTATAGAGTTCAGATGGACTCCAACATCCTCTCCCTCCTTCATCTTAGCACGAAAAAGTCACTTAGATATTTTATATCTTGCAGTCCTACTATGTTCACCAAACAGCTCTTGTAAGTGAAGCAGGATTTCGTGTGCACTCGTGTACTTCTCATGTTGTTGATGGATTTTGGTACTCATGGAAGCCCACATAATGCAATGTGCTTGAATGTAATCATACTTCCATTTATTTAGAGTGACTTGCTCCTCTTTAGAAGCATTTTCGGGAAAAGGTCCGGGTAGACTTTTTTCTAATACATAAAGTATTTTCTCGGAAGCTAAAAAAAATTTTAGGTTCCGTAGCCAATCTATAAAATTAGGACCTGTGATCCTATGTTAGTTGAGTATGATTGCGAGTGGGTTTGACGATCTCATATTATTAAGTTTATGTGAAAAGGTAGTAAGATTAATTAGTTATATGACATTGTTTTTTTTTACCATTAGATTTGGTCTTTAATAATAATGGCCTTCGACTAATTTGGCGCATCCTACACTTCCAAATTAGAAAACGGAAATCCTTGTTGGATGGATTTCTAGGTTAGCATAGATGTGCCCTAGTGCCATTTCTTATAATATAAATGACATTATACTTTTATCCCTATGGCAATTAAATATTCATTTGAATAAAGTGTTTATTTATTTAAGTATTTACCCTTTGGCATTATGTTAAAAGAATTTATTATCAAGAGTTGATAATATGAGTGACAAATTCTTTAAGTACATATGCTATAAAATGTTCGTAGTCATAGGATTAATGTATGGGTAGTATTAATCTATAGACTACCACCTCTATCTATTTTCCTTGATTGGTATGTTATATCGATAGTGGGAGGTAGTGAGTCTCATACTACTTAATATGAGATATTAGAATAGACATGTGGATACTCATGTGATGGGTGGATCGAACTATGACTTAAGATAAGTGATTGCATGGAAATTCACTTTAGTCAACAACTACTATCTTGGATATAATGGTGCATGTGGTCCTTTGACCTGGGGTGACACGATCATCCATAAATAGTTAATTAGAGTTTGTTATCGCTTACATACCTGTGCTAGCCATATATGGGTATATGGCGTGTGGTGGCTCTAGTCGGTTATATATAGGGATGAGTGATCGGCCAAGATGGAATTCATTACCTAGAGTGAATCGAGATAATATCCTATGCTATCTAAGTTGTTCTCGATGAATAAGTACCTGGCTAGGTCAAACTTGACTTAACCGAAAAGTGTTTCGATGCCAGAAAGTATTTCTAGTAAAAGTCATGTTTTATCAAGAATTGAACTAAAGATGAGGTCATATGATTGAGGCAATTAGAGTTTGACAAACCATGACTCTAGCCGATGTCAGGATATTGAAATGAAGGGACATTGAGTAAACGGTAATTATGTTCTATGGTTCTTATGAATCTATGAATAGCTTTCATTTCCAATTGGGTAGTTGTGATATCTTTGCTAGGGGTCACTCACGACTTATGGAAACTAAATGTGATTAATTAGGAATTTCACATTTAGCTTGGAAAGAGTTTCCAATAATATTAAGAGTTATTGTTATTTATTTCCATTGCCATTTGGACTTGAACCTAGTAAGTCACACACACAAGAGTAGCACTGACAATGATAATAATTAATTTGATTATTAATTAATGTGTTTAATTAATTAATTAAATTAATTGAAATAGAGTTTTGCTTGTGCGAGGATCTAGCATATCTTAGAATCTAATTCGAAGGTTAGGACTTTTAAATATTAAATTGAACTTAATTTAATATGTGATATTAATTTTAAGGACCAAATTGATATTTGCCACCTTTACTGGTTTGGATATGGGGCCATGAGATGGGCCATATACATGTAGCTTAATGGATGATGGATGGGTTTAAATAATTAAGTGTAATAGAGAGAAGGGCTTTATTTAAGTGTTAAATAAAGCCCATAAGACTAATTAGTGGATGTTGTAGAAATGGGCCTATTTAAGAGTTAAATAAGCCTAAGCCTAAGCCTAAGCCCACTTACTAAAGGAGGTGGCACCTAAGCATGTGACATAGTGGACACATAAGCATTGGTTTACATGCAATGTGATTGCATGGTTGACAACATTGAGATGTGTCATAAGCATGCACCTTAAGTTAGTGGTCATTCTCTACATGTATGAGATAACTTATTTTATGCTTAAAGCGAAAAAGTAAGCACATGCATGAGATTGCTTATCCTACACTCAAGCTTGAGTTAGTAGAGAATCTCTACACATGCAAATTAGTCTCTTACATACATACACTAAGTTAGTGGAGTTTCTCTACATACTTCTATTATCACTTACATTTGAGAGACATTAAAACACTAAGAGAAAAATAAGAGTTGAGTCTTCATCTTCTTCTTCTTTCTTCCAAGTGTTGTTGTATTTCTTCATAAGCCCATTATCATCATCCCTTGTACAAGGGTTGTGCAAGTGAAGGCTACATCTATCCAAAGGAGGCAAGGAGTCCTACATTATCCAAGCAAAGAGGGGAGCTTTAGCAAGAGGAGCTTGCGGGTAGAGATTCTTTAAAAGCTTGGAGTCATTCCGGTGCCACTTGTGTGTTTCAAGCTAGAGGCTTCACAATTACAGAGCTAGGAGCTTGTAGATTTGCATCAACCATTTCCTAAAGCCTATGGAGCGTGCTACCAACATTCAAAGTTTGTAAGAGTTACTAAACTCTACATATAAGTCTTTTGCCATGCTTTGTGTTTTGGTTATTTTATGAATCTTTGTTTTTATTATCTGTTAAGCATGCAAGCAAATTAGTTGTGTAAATTAAACATGTTGTGATCTTGGTAGTTCTTAGAATTCTTGCCTTTCATGCAAGGATTATACACTAGGAGATTTTTTTGAAATTTATCCTAACTGGTTTAATGCTCACACCACACTTTCGCTATATTATGGTATGTGTAATCGATTCCTTTCATTCTAGTGGGTGATGGAGTTCTTAATGGGCCACTAATATTCCTCAGGTACACATTGCCATTTTTGGAATAATAGTTCTCATTAAGTGGAAAAATCTTGTTCATCACATCTCGTGTGAGGTTCCATTAATCGGGCTCCTAATGTTACGGGCCTCAGGTACATATTGCCATTCTTAGCCTTCGGCATTAGTTAGGTCCATACCATTGGATCAGTGAAATATATGGATTTGAACACTATAAACCTTAGGTACTCCTATTTGCCATTCTTGGCCCATAGTGTATCCATACACCCACAACATCTCATGCTTAACAATAACACTACATAAATCTTTTAAGCCTTATGTACAACCCTATGTATCCATAGTCAATGGACACAAGCCCAAAACCATGCAAATTATTGCTCCAATGGAGAGCCTAGACCTAAATTTAGTTTGGAAGGTTTTTGGGTCCTTAATTATTAAGGTCTCACTTTGCACATTAGCCAATTTCAATTGTGTATATCTCATATATATACATGGCATGACATCTATTCATATATACATATCACATATACATATAACATGTTACATCATATATATTACATATATACATAGAACATGCAAAATGGATGCACAAATAAGGAGTGATCATGGGCCTTTCCTAACCCTATTCTAACTCTTAGAATAATTTACCAATGGGCCTAGCCTAAGAAAAGCCTTCAAGTCATGAAACTCCTTATCACCATTTTCATGGGTCTTGATCCATGCCACTAAAGATTTGAATGGGCCACCATCTTGAACACTTCAAGCTCCAAGTCACAACTCTTGTGATTTACATTCAATCCTTGGCATACCAAGGTAAATATTTACTCCTAATTCTATGTAATTAACATTTAATTACATACCAAAATAATAAAATTAATTATTATTACAAATTATAGGATGTAAACTAAGTCCATGATCATTCCTTGAATGTATGACAAACAAATATTTAATAAAATACAACTCTTGCATATTATAATGTATTTTCAAAAAATGAAACAAACAAGGAAAAAAATATTTTGCATAATGCTACAGTATCACTGTAGCTACAGTGCTGTGGTCGCAGCAGTAACCCTACAGCTACAGTTGCACTATCAATGTGGGGACACAAAACTGGACCCCTCTTATTGATTATAGCCCCTACACACGCGGGTGTGTAAGGACTATAGACGCCATTTGTGACCCAATGACTTGTCCTCACATTGACATTATACGTTTACCTCAAGTGCATTTGAGCATCGTTTCTTAGTTTACCTCTTGATTCTCATCAATACAAATTGAAATAGGCTAGTCTAAGAGCAGAACCATAGTTAGTCCCCTGCTGATTATTGGGTCAAAACCCACCTAGGAAAGAGATTCAATAACCTCATGGACCGATAAGGTTGGAAGTGAGAGCTTGCTTGTGATTGGTTTGTTCCTTGTGCAGGAAAAGCTAACAATCTCTTATATGCATACATGACATACATATAGACAACATATACTAACCACGTCTTTTTGTAGCCATCTACATCCATCATAATAAGGCTATGTATAAACACATCATGCATACATGCTAATCGTATTCTTTTACAGGCACATACCATGCATGCACCATTCATCATTTGTTTATTCTATCTTACTAATGTGCAGCAAACAAGATCTCAACATGAGTGACCATGAGCCTGAGTCTTCTCGTCAGAGTTATAGAAAAATAAAGGCAACAATTCAAAGCTTCTTCGAAAATGGCACAGTGGTCTAAAACCTCCAAGCCCAAACAAGTCTCACTAGACATTTTCTACACAACCTTGACAAGGCCAACTGGAAAAGCCTACAATCCTATGGAATGCTATGCATCAAAACTTTCCAACATGTACACCTTGAAAATGACCTCTTACATGCAGCAATGTTGTTCTGGGATCCATACAAGCATGCGTTCTGAATTAATGCTATAGAGTTGTGTCGATTATACAAGGAATTTAGTACCATTGCAGGACACACCCCTACCATGATTAAAGCGGAAATCTTAATCGACCAAGATATCAAATATCATGGACTTGGATCAACACTTTTTGACCTAAGCCCATAAAAGCTTGATGAGTTAGTTACTATAGACAAACAACTAATTCCCCTACAACTCTTGAACACCAATACAACAAAGGAGCAAGGAAGCCTACCATGGACAAAAATTCTCACTTGCTACCTCTTCACTTAATACTTCATGGTGTCACGCCATGGATTGGGAGACTATAAGATACTCCAAGTAATCGAAGGCATAGAATGTGGAATGACTCCCTTTCCACTAATCTTGACAGAAACCATTCAGGGTCTGGATGATTATAGAACTGGAAAGCACTCAAGCTTTATTGGAAGTCCCTTACTACTTCAGTTCTGGCTACAAGAAAAGCTAAGCCTTCTCGAAAAACCTGTTGGAAATTGGATGAAATACCAACCAAGAAACCACTAAGAAAGGCACATCAAAGATATCAGTGGCCACTCAGTATATATCTTGGTCGAGCAATAGATTGAAAGTATAAAAAGCGTCCGAGAAGAGATGATAACCTAGAGGTGCCCTTGGTGGAAACTAGAGCATGTGACTTTATGCACATATATGAAGTGCGTAACAATCTCAGGATTCAAATCATGCACCCATTACTACCCAACATTGGTAACAAGACAGTATGGGGTAAAATAGCATGTACCATATGGGCTTGCGGGCTTCTCATGAGGAAGATTATCTCAAAAATTCATCAGCCATTTTAGAACAACATAGGAAAGGAGAATCATTCATCATTTTACCACCAGTGATTGGGACGATCTTACTGACAAGACTTACAAGCAGTGGGTGATCAACATATAGAAGTGCCTGTTAATCTAGAGAACTTTAGCTTTTTTTTCCTTTATTTGAAACTGATTATGTAATAAACTCTAAAGTTAATGCTATGAAATCAGATGTTGCTTACTTGTTCGATGTCTTTTTTGATGCTAATTTGCATTGCATTGATAAAAACACTTGCATATTTGACATTCATTCGATATGCACTAAACCATTTAACGTTGGCGCAGAAAATGAACCACGCATTTTTCATATTTCGAAAGATATTACCCCTGAAGAGAGGAGAGAAATTAAAAAAATATTAATAAAATATTCAAAAGTATTTGCTTGGACATACACTACATCCCCACCAAAGAAGGGTGTAAACCAGTAAAGCAAAAGCTGAGAAGACTTAGACCAAAATGGGCCCAATTGGTAAAAGAAGACATCAAAAAGTAGATCGAGGCTAAATTCCTAAAGGTAGTAGACTACCAAGACTGGGTAGCAAACATTATGCCAGTTCCAAAGAAAGATGGAAGGGCCAGAATCTATGTTGACTATAGAGATCTAAACAAAGCATGCCTAAAGGATGACTTCCCTTTGCCTCACATAGATGTGTTGATAGACAACGCTGCCTCCTATGCAATGTATTCCTTCATGGGTGGATTTTATGGTTACTATCAAATTTTGAAGGTCATCATTGACAAAGCAAATATGTCCTTCATTACAGAATGGGGTACTTACTGCTACAGGGTAATGCCTTTCGGCTTGAAAAATGCAAGTGAAACCTACCAAAGAATGGTGACAACCATGTTCCATGACATGATACACAAAGAAGTCAAGGTGTACATAGATGACATGATTGTTAAGTCAAAAACTAGAGAAGGGCACCAATCTGCTCTCGAGAAATTCCTTAGAAGGGTTGAAAAGTACAACCTCAGGCTTAATCCCAAGAAGTGCGTATTTGGGGTAACTTCAGGCAAGATGCTGGGGTATATTGTTAGCCAGAATGGAATTAAAGTGGATCTAGATAAAACAAAAGCAATTAGAGAAATGCCAGTGCCAAAAATTAGAGAAAGAAATCAGAGGGTTTCTTGGGAAGCTATCGTTCATAAGCAAGTTCATCGCCAAGTTAACAGTAGTTTGTAAGCCTATCTTCAAGCTACTCAGAAAAGATCAGCCAGTCGTATAGAACATATAGTGTCAGCTAGCATTTGATAAGATCAGAAACTACCTAGCCAATCCACCAATTCTAAAACCACCCAAGTCCGGGTTGCCATTAACCTTGTACCTAACCATTGAAGGGAATGCAATTAGTGCAATGCTAGCCTAAGAGGGAGAAGAGAAAGCAGAACATGCAGTCTACTGCCTGAGCAAGAAATTGCTGCATTATAAGGAAAAGTATAGTCAAGTCGAATAGATATGTCTATCAATAGTATGGGTAATGAGGAAGCTTAGACATTACTTTCAATCATACAAAATTCAAGTTGTGTCCAAAATGGATCCTATAAAGCATCTCTACGAAGCTCCATCCCCAGTGGGAAAACTCGCCAAGTGGCTCATTCTACTTACAAAATTTAATGTGTAGTATCTGACTAAGAAGACAGTTTGCAGAATTCTTAGCCCTAAACCCAATTCCAGATTAAGAAGAAATTCAACTAGACTTCCTAGATGACCTCATCACAATTATCGATGTGCAACGATGGCGAATGTTCTTTGATGGAGTAGTTAACCAATTTGGAACAGGAGTCAGAATCATACTCTTAACATCAGAAGGTGAAGTGGTGCCAATTGCTAAGAAGCTAGCATTCAGAGTTACAAACAACGAGGCAGAATATAAGGCATGCACACTTGGCATGGAAGCTTTGATAGCTCTAGGAGTGACAAAAGTTAAAATATTTAGGGATTCCATGTTGGTAATCAATCAGATAATAGAAGAATGGGAATTGAAAGAACAACACTTGAGGCCATACCTAAGCCACCTACAACAGCTCACCTTATCTTTCCAGAAATGCAAATTCATCCATCTCCTTGGAAACCATAAACAAATGGCAGACGCACTCGCATCCCTAGCGTCAATATAGGAAGGATCGGCGAAAATGCCCATGAAGCCTCTAATCCTACTTAAATAAGAGCAACCTAGCCACAAACACCTAAGAATAGCAAAAGCAAAAGTAGACAACAAACCCTGGTTCTATGATATACAACAATACCACACGAAGAGAATTTACCCTTAGAAGGCAGTCATCCAGCAATTGGCATCGAAATTTACACCACACCAGGGTGTATTATACAAAAGAACCTCAGACGAGATACAACTCAGATGTCTAGATGAGACAGAAGCTACTAGAGCAATGGAAGAAGTACACAAGGGTGTCTGTGGTCCGCATATGAATGACGCCATTCTAGCTAAGAAGTTAATGAGACAAGGGTTCTTTTGGATGACAATGATGGAAGACTGCATCAGATTCGTAAGAAGATGCCATAAGTGCCAAATTCTCGGGACATCAGCCATCTTCCCCCAACAGAGTTGCACTCTATCTGTTCTCTATGGTCCTTCTCAACATAAGGGTTAGAAATAATCAGAGAAATTCACCCAACGACCTTGAACAGACACAGACTTATCCTAGTAGCAATAGACTACTTCACAAAATGGGTCGAAGCATAATCCTATGAAAAACTAAGGGCAAAACAAGTGGCAAAGTTCATAAGAAAGAACCTATTATGCCTATATGGGATTCCCCATCACATAGTTTCAGATAATGGCATTCAGTTCCAAGGGGAAGTGAAGGAATTACTAAGGAGTTATAAGGTGGAACACCATAAATTAGGACCTTACCGACCACAAGCAAATGGGATGGTCGAAGCTGCAGATAAAAACATCAAAAAGATATTGTCAAAGATGACTCAGACTTACCGTGATTGGGTAGATAGACTACCATACATATTATGGGGATACAGAACAACAGTCAGAACTTCAACAAGACCCGAGAGAAAATACTTAGGAAAAAATTAGGGAATCGAGAAAAAGTACTTAGTTAAAAAACCTGAAGAGGCTGACTAAGGACAAGGGTACCGTCAATTCAAAATCTGCATAAATGCAAATATGATTTTCTTAAATGTATTCAGTAAATATGCGAATACTTGACAAATCATGTAAGTGCATTTGAGGAAATGCAATACATCATGTTAATAGCCTCTAAGGAATAGAACCACGCACCCTAATGATTATGAACCCGTGAATTACTATCTTAGAAACCTAAGAACAAATTGAATTTCAGAAACCCAAGAATCGCTTAAATCAGATTATAAGTTTGGTTGATCAAGATTAGAACCTAAAGAAAACTAAGTTCTTTAAACCCTAACCCTTAACACGCCACAAGGATAGATTAATTCCTTGATAAGTGGTTTATGCATTCAACAAGAATTCAAGAATTCAAGCAAATATGCAAAGGGAGCAAAACTATTTTTATTAAAATCCAATCTAATTAAAAATGTACCATAAGGGGTGTTTTTATAACATCCTAACATAAGAAACCCTAATGAAACTATTAAACCTAGCTGCCACATAAGCATAATAACAAATAACATAGTTTTGGGCTTAAATAAAATATTTCAGCCCATATACTAGCCCACATTATTCTTCATGTATTAGGACTTGCAAAATGTTAAACAAAGCCCATTCAGTTGTGTCTTCACTTGGGCCAAACCTAGCATAATCAATTGAACTTCCTTGACTAGCACAATCTTGCATATAGCCAATTAATGCTTCTTGTAGCTTCTTGGACCTTGACCTTGTAATTAGGCCTTGTGGCATGCTTAATGGATCCTTAGCTTTAACTTTGGTTTTCTTGCTGTCCTCTCCATCAAGCCCATCCTTAGCTTTATCTCTAGAAATACCACCACCATCTTCAAGCTTGGTCATATCCATATCACATCATTAATCTGAATCCATTGAGCATGCTAAGTACAATTTGTAGTTCTTACTTGTTTCATTATTTCTCCTGTAGATTACCAACCATTATTGTCCAACCTAAAAAAAAACCCAGCTAGGTGCAAAGAGCTCTGAAAAGAGATGCCTTAGGCAAAAGAGGGAAAAAGAAAAAAATACCAAGATAGGCATGAAGAGCTCTAAAAAGAGACTCCCTATGCAAAAGAGAGAAAAATCAAATAAAGAGGTAGACGAAGCCGAATAATTAGACAAAATAATCACAGTTACAAATGTCAAAATCAGGAACACACTAGTCAGTCAATCCAGGATACAATAACAACATCCATCGTTACAAAATACAATATACGATACATGTGCCCAAATACAACACCTTGAGTCCATAACCTTGGGAAAATAATACAACACTGGACAACCACAGCCAAAAGCCTATACCTATCCCCCTAAAAAATACATCGGCTATAGGTGCCATCAAAAGCAAGAGCTGAATCCACTCAGGCATCCCCATCATCAGAGCTGGTCCTAGCATCCTCTGCACCCATCCAGAAGGCCACCGGCTACATGTGAAGCTGATCGATATGCTCACGATAAAACACTTGCTCCCTCTCCCATTCATGACTAGTGTGATTATGCTCATTCTACATTAGATAAACATCATAAATCACATTTCATGCATTCATAAAAACATATGAAAAAAAAGGTACAAATCAATAAAAGAAGAAAGCAGTACACTCTATACGCAAGTAAACTCCATGAAATGCTCTTGCGCCCTGATCGTAGTAGTATACCAAGACTGAGCAATAGAAACAGGCACCTATAAAGCAAAGAAAGAGGAAGAACCTCATAAAGTTAGGAAACTAACATGAGTGGCATTTACAGGCACTATACCTGATAGTGGTCTACCCTCTCTAGGAAAAAGGAAACGAGCTCCTGCTCCTGTAACAGTCAGCCCATAACACATTGGAGGTGTTGCACTTATAAAATCACCAAGAACAATGCCACTATGTTCCACACCACTGGCATGTACAATCCCATCAGTCCTAGGGTCACTCTCCTCGTCAAAATGAGAGGAATCTGATTTCCTTTGATGACGTCTAGAATTTTGCAGATAAAATTCTCATAACTCATGTCATTTACCTTTTAATACTAATAAAGTTTGGTACATGCTTGCATGAAAACAGGAAAAATAAAAGCTCAGGAGCACACCGTGTCAAAGGAATCTACCCTAGAAGAAAAATGACCATGTGATGACTGCGAAGTCCCAGCTCTAGAGCCTGAAGGCTAGGAAGGATCCGCCTGAGGAGGTTGAGGTGGAACAAACTCACTGGCCACAACATCAATCAACTATGGCACCAGAGACATCATATAAGGAAAATGAGCTCCCTCCAAGAAATCCTCAAAGGGATACCCTCTCTTAGCTCTGTCAAGCTCCTCTCCAACGAGCTCTCGTCCCTAAAATATATCCCTAAGAGGAGCAATAGGAAATCTCCTCATAAATGGTCCATTCGACTAGTGATAGACCTACTCACCCAGATACCACACCTTATCAACAAGACCGAGCAACAATACCCTCCTCTGTGTCAGGCACCAATCGACTCCCATCTCGATCGACCAGTCCTATTGCTCCATCCACCAACATGGTTAAATCTACCTGAGAAACTTATAAGCAAAAATAATTGCCAAAGAATAGACAAAGCAAAGATAAAATGCACCATACCTGACCATGGGCCAATCTACTTAAGAGACCCCTCGCCTCTGCCGGACTCTCAATTAAACCGAAAGTCCTCTTAATCCATCATTGAAGATGGGGAAAGCCACTCTCAGGTGAACTCTCAATAGTGGGACAAGGAAACAGCCCAAACTCGTAAGCCTAAACATGTCAAGATGAAAATAGTCAGAATAATAAAAAATGGAACAATCCAACAGCAAGAGACCACGCTCACATCTAACACAAACAAGCAGCCACAAACGCGCCAGCGTCCTTTACAAGCCGCATCCAGATAAGAATACATGTGGGCAAAAGTAGTTGTGCCCTAACTATACTTTAGCAGATCCCCCAAGTTCCTCTGAACAGGTAACAACTATAGGAAGCCGGAGGCATTCAGGAAGATAACCGTACTCAGAAGGTAGAAAAAGAAATACCTAGCCAATTGCTCAAAATTGACACAACCCGCATCGTGCTCCGACCTCACCTTCTTCCCAAGCTATGTATACCGGATCAAAGTGGAGTAGCCAGGTTTCACAAAAGCAGTAACACTGAATAGATCCCTCAGCCATCTATTCCTTGCGATGGAAAAACTACATGCCTCACTGCTAAAAGGGATAGACTCCCTAAAAAAACTCAGCCCTGTAATGGCTGCAAAATCAAGCGGAGTGATAGTCATCTCCCCAAAAGGAAAATGGAACGTGTGGGTAGTATCCAACCACCACTCAATAAGAGTGCACATCGCATTCTGACTAGATGCATAAGAGCCATAAGTAAGAGCGGAAATAATACCATCAAAGCCCTTCCCAGCAACTATCTGCTTCACAGCTGACCTTATTGATGCCACCAGGCAGCTAAATGACAGGCCCAAAGAACTGCAAACAACAGGTAAAATAGTTACAATATTTCATTAGATATTAAAACATCTCTTTTTGCATCTTTGCAGGAATATTACAGCCAGATCTATAGTCCTTACAGCAAGAGCTAAACTACAGCAAGAGCTACATCATAGCAAGAGCTAAAATCACAGCAAGAGCTACACTACAGCAAAAGCTAAAATCACAACAAGAGATACAAACTATAGCAAGAGCTAAACCACAGCTAGAGCTACAGACATTACAACCAGAGCTAAAATCATAGCAAGAGCTAAATCACAGCTAGAGAGACATCACAGCTAGAGCTACATACACTATAATAAGAGCTAAAATCATAGCAAGAGCTACACTACAGTAAGAGCTAAAATCAAAGTAAGAGCTATAAACTACAACAAGAGCTAAACCACAACTAGAGCTACATTACTGCCATAGTTAAAATCACAGCAAAAGCTAAATCACAGCAAGAGCTACACTACAACAAGAGCTAAAACCACATCAAAAGCTACACTACAGCTAGAGCTACAACAAGAGCTAAACAACAACTAGAGCTAAATTATGGCAAATGCTATGATCAAATAGCTAAAGCTAGGCTATAGTAAGAGGTAAAATACATGTCAGCTAGAGCTATACAAATGACAAAAACTGAGATCAAACAGCGAGAGCTAAAATAAAGAGCAACACATATAGCAAGTGCTAAGACAAACAACAAGAGTTACAATAAATAAAGTTAATTGCAGTAAGAGCTAAGTAAGCAAACTAACTGGTCAACGATGAATAGTCCAAGCATGAGTCTCTAGGCTATAGATAATAGGAATTGGATTGCCCTAGGAAAGTTGAGGCGAACAAAAAGAGGCTCCGCCACTGGTCCTAGCAGCCTCTGTACCTCTAGTAGTGGAAGTCCCTACACCAGTTTGCTCGAGAACTGCCTCATCCTCTAAAATGAACTCATCAAAAGAAAAAGAAGTGGTATTCACATCACCAAAGCCACCAAGATCCTTGGGAATAGGAAGGAAGTCCATAATTTTTGCACTCAACAAAGCAACAGAGCAACAACAGAAGAAAAACAGTCCAAAAAAACTAAAAAAGGGGCTAAAAAAGGTTAAAAAATAGGTTAAAGTCACCCTAAACTCGAAAACAAGTTCATTTTATAGGCATCGGACATGCCTCAGAATGCGTGATCACGCACCCAGCGCGTGATCAAGTGCAAAAATGCATGATCATGCGCCCTAGATGCATGATCAAGAGCCCTTTAGAGCCTCACTTGCTCTGAGGCTCACACACGCACCCATCGAGACCCCCGCACACACATTCCTAGGGTCTTGAACTTGCATTTGACGAAAAGAATGCACAAAAAACACACACGAATCACACAAACACGAGCATTGTATGTTTTAAGACACTGCATTTGACATCATTGTCTCAGAAAGTCCTTCACAAAAAGAAAAATAAAGCACAAATAACACAAGCATGTCGTATATGCGATTATCACAATTGACACGTCATGAAATCACGCTTGAAACACGATAAATGATGACATCATCACTGCATCATCACTGCTCAGTAGCATTTTTATTTGCTTAGAAGCTCAAAAGCATCTCATCTGCTTAGTAGCATTTCATTGCTTAGTAGTATTTTTCTTTGCTCAAAAGCATTTCATTTACTTAGAAGCATTTCATCTAGCTTAGAAGCATTTTCCATCTGCTTAGAAGCATTACATCTCAAAAGCATTTTTCTCCGCTTAGAAGCATTACATCTACTTAAAAGCATTTCACTGCTTAAAAGCATTTTCTTTGCTTAGAAGCATCATTCCATCTGCATTGCAGCATTTGCTTTGATACCTAAGGAGGTTATGAAAGCATCATCTTGCCTCACCTGAGAGAATTGTAAAGATACACAAACAAGTGGCGGTTTTGCCAATCAAACTACATCAACAAACGATAGGCCTGAAGTCAAGAGACTAGACAGTACACCATCAGGTAAGTACCTCTTCCCAAAAACTATTTTTGCATCTCTGCAGTTGCTTCACATTTATTAACATCAGTACTAGAGTACTATGCAACACACATAAAGCAGGGGGCAACTGTCATACATCAAATTCTGACTGTCCCCAAAAAGGTCCAGTGATGAAAATATCTCTCCGAATATGACAAGTGTCTGTTCATTCATACCGTCTCTGAAGCATGCCGAGAATCTAAAAAAGCCCAAACCGAGCAAAATCAATCTCCAAATCATTAAGTTGCACCCCAATTTCATGAATTACAAATAATCAGAGTGGTAAGTCGCTTAAGCAAATGTTACTCAAAATGAGCAACTCATCAGACCGGTGTTCAACTTATGAGACTGGAGTTCAACTTCGTGAAAATTAAAAGTTGATTTTCACAAAACAGACATTAAAAACGCATCCGTAGGCCCTTAAAACAATCGAAAGTGACCCAAAAATAGTGCTTGATCACGCACAAACACATCTTTCTCACGCGTGAAAATTGAAGCCGATTTTGATGAAACAAACCTCAGAAACGCGTCTGAGAGGTCCAAAAACCCTAAAAAACAACCTTAAAATAGCGCGATCGAAGCCTGGGAATGCCGCATGATGCATGTGATCGTGCGCTAGAACGTGTGATCATATGCCCAGGACCGTGATCACATATAATTGCACGTGATCACGTGCCCCAGGGTCGTAATCATGCATCCCGGGGCATGATCATGCATTCCAAGGGCGTCATCACACGTCCCAGGTGCGTGATCACTCGTATTTTCACTAATTTTCACACTTTTTTGGCACATTTCGCTATAAATAGGGGTCTCTACCCCCCATTTTTGCAAGGCAAGAGCCTAGGAGTGGAAGGCTAAAGCTAAGAGAGAAAAGGCAAGAGCTAAGAGAGAAAAGGCAATAGCCTGAAAAGTGAAAGCTAGAGCTTAGGAAATACCGGTAAGAGCCACACACACACTGAAACACTATCGAAGTGAATGCTTAGGAGCCCCATATCCACACACCTTTAGCCTACTTTTTACAATTTTTGTAGGATTTTTAGACCACTTTTAAACCAAACCCACCCTCATCTTTGTTAAAGCACGCTTCAAAGGTATACGAATTTGCATTACACACATCATTTTCAACCTCTCGATGAGAAAAGCTTGAAAATATCTCGAAGCTATAGCTTGAAAAACACAAAACAAGCTCAGTCAAATCTGAGGACCAAATAATCATTTTTGCATGTTTATTTACTGTCTTGCATTTTACTTTATCGCTGCCAGCAGTTGAGAAATTATTGTGATATGTGTGATGAGACTGGCAATTTGCATGCTAATTGAATAATATCTGCTTTATTTTTCTCATAATTAATAGTCATTTTGCATCAATATGCATTCAATAAACACGAAAGCTCCTTATCTAAGCTAGAGCTTCGATATTTTGGTCCAATGATGTAATTATCATTATCTACTGTTTATCTTATCATTTAGAAATGCTTTGCAATAATTCCTGCTAGAGCATATACTACATGCATCTATTTAATCATTCATGATGTATCAATCATCTTGATTGTGCTTACATGGTGTCCAAGTGGATGAATAGATGGAATCGCACATAGTTATGTTAACCTCTGTTTTGCAGGTGTATTCTAGATTAGGACTAGATTTACATTTCCGCACTTTTTCTCTTTCATATGTATTTACTAAGAAAGCCTTGTAAATAATTATGTTGAATTTCTCATACTTGCCGTTATTATCAATGTGCTTGGCTCAGAATCTCTGTTGGGGATGATACTCGTTGAGTGACCCGATGCTATCCCTTTCATCTTTTTCTAGTTTTCTAAAAACTAGGTGGTGACTCCAAACAAAAAAGCATCTCGCATTCCCTCGAGAGCAAACATTTTTCCATGTCCTATAAATGGAACGGATGTCCCATTCAGCAAAGTTGCCATGTCCCTCAGAATTTATCATAAACCTTAGGTCGCTCACAGGTTTGCGATGTAAAGAGTGCTGAGTCAGACCCGCTGGCGTTAATAGTTCCATAGAAAATATAGCGAAACTTTCAAATCATAGTTCACTAGCCGTTCCACAGGAACTATAGTGCAATTAGCTAGACACTGCATAGTAGTTATGGCATCACTTCGCTCGATTTCTCACAGGAAATATAGCAATATTCATCAATCACTTCAGCAGACATCCCACAGATAATATAGCAAAATTCATTAATCACTGCGCTAGACGTCCCACAGAGAATATAGTAAAATTCATCAATCACTTCGCTAAATGTCCCATAGGGCATATAGCGACATTTATCAAACACCTTTCACTAGACATCCCACAAGGATTATAGTGTAATTTGTTAAAGCTACACGGTAGCTATAACATGCTACTTAATGTTGCACAACAACATAAAGCACTCATCAGAAATCTACAGTCCATCACAGGCAAAAACCTCGAAACACACAAGTAAGTATCCTAACTTTTTTTGGAAATTGTGTGCTTATTTGTTTTATCACAATTTATAGAGCAAACAATAACAAAGGGGGGCAACTGTAAGCACCCAATTTCTAAATAATTTGAATTTAGATGCGACAGAGGACCCAATGATGAAATTAACTATGAAATTAGATTTATTGGTTTTGGACTAAATTTTTGTTAGGAACTATTTTAAATTTTATTGATTTTATTTATTATTTCTTTTAAATTTTTTAAAAAATAAAAATTAAAAAATGGAAAAATAAAAAAAGAAAAAAAATTGAAGAAAAAAAAATAAAATAAAAATAAAAGGGCCGAAGTTAGCCCATTCGGCCAAATGAATTTAAAATGTAAAAGAGGCCAAATTGGCCAAACCAAATGCATTTAAATTGGTTGAAAGTGGCAAAAAATGGCCATAGATGGCCATAAGAAATTCTTTTTTCCCTTTTGCCGATTGGGAAATCATATTTCCATTCGAAAATATAGTATTTCGATCGCTCCCGCAAATTTTTTTTATTATTTTCATTTATTTTTATTTTTGATTGGTTAATAATTTTGCTTTATTTGTTAAATATATTGATAAGTAATTTTTTAGATAAATAATAAAGTAAATTATTTTTTTTGGATAAATAATAAAATTTTTTTTTTTTTATCCTGTACCCAACCTAGGGTTACAGGATGTGTTTTTTTTTCAAAAATAGAAAACTTCTTTCACAGGGAGAGGCGGCTAGTGAATTTTGAATTTTTTTTCTCTACTTCTATTTTTTAATCGTGAGTCAAAAAATGCAGTCCTCTCTGTTTTATTTTGACATTATTTTCTTTTAGGTCTTGGCCATAATGAGATCCAATCAAACTAAATCACAGACATCAAAATTAAAAAACAATAAAAGCCACAGACTTCCATCAACGGTGATCAAACTCTTAAGAAAATCAAAACTGCATCCAAGCATGTTCATTTATTATTTTATTTTTAATTCTATTTTACTTCTTTTATTTTTAACTTTATTTTCTATATGTTGTTTTAATGATTCTTTATTTTTTTGGGAAATATGTTTCTTTATTGATTGATTCATTTTTAATTCCGTTTTGTCTTTATTATACTTTCGGTTCAACTTTTATTTTCAATTATTTTGCTCTTACGTTTTATCATTCCTTTTGCTATTTTTTATTTCTTTGTTTTTTTACTT
>CATIWM010197135.1:0-11460 GCA_949671775.1 Mallotus repandus
CCTGAAAAGTGTTTGATACCATCAAATTGAACTTGAAAAGTAAGCCAAAATTTGAAGAAGTTTGCAGCCCCTAGTTTTCTCTCTTTCTCTCTTCTCTTTTCTTTTCCTTTCTTCTCTATTTCCTTAACATCTAAGGCTGCCCACTAATGTACACGAATTTGTTTCCTTAAAGTTAAGGAAAAGAGGTTTCTAGAATTAATTTAGATAGGTTATAAGGTGAAATGCTCATTTTAGCCCTTAATGATACATTCATAATACCTATTAACCTTGAAACTTCCAATGGTCCATTCTAGGACATTTATTTATTTCAATTAAGTCTAAATCATCCTAAACTTTTTAAATCTCACTCTTTATTTATTTTTAATCCTAATCCCTTTTATTCTCATAATTTTACTAATTTTAAGTTACATCAAAATTTAAAAATTCTCGCTCTTCGATTGAGCACAAGTCACGGCTTAACCCGATACACTAGCCTAACCATGTATACTAGCTCATACTTAAACTCACCCAATATATACATATAAATGCAATGTAATATGTATGCAAATGTACCTATAGTAGAGTAGGTGTGACAAAAGGTAATTATACAAATTTGAGAAAAATACTAATAATATGTCATAAAGTCTATTTTTAAAAGTAAAAAGAATTAAATGAACAATTTATCATACTTTTATTGAATTAAACCTCGACAATTTAAAAAATAATATAAATAGCTCAAATTTGGGAAAAAATTGCAAACTTAGCGACGGATTTCAAAATCCGTAGCTAAATTAGCGACGGAATGCCAAAATCCGTTGCTAAAATTTTCAATATTTTTTTTAGAAGTTAAGCAATTAAATTTAAAAAAAATATGAGTTGAATATAATTATTCCAATGTTGTATAAATATTAAAATCTAATTAATATATTATTAAAATAACTATATTAGAAAAAATAAAAATGTGGCATATCAGTTGTATAAAAGTTTCAATATAAGAAATTTTTAAATTGAATGAAGAAAAGTTTCATTAATTTCAAAAAAATAGGTAATTTTACAAATTTGAGAAAAATATTAATAATATGTCATAAAGTCTATTTTTATAAGTAAAAAGAATTAAATGAATAATTTATCATATTTTTATTAAATTAAAGCTCGCCAATTTAAAAAAGAATATAAATAGCTTAAAATTTGACCAAAAAAAATATTGCAAACTTTGAAATCCGTCGCTAAATTAGCGACAGAATGCCAAAATCCGTCGCTAGAATTTTCAATATTTTTTTAGAAGTTAAGCAATTAAATTTTAAAAAAAATATGAATTGAATATAATTATTCCAATGTTGTATAAATATTAAAATCTAATTACTATATTATTAAAATAACTATATTTGAAAAAATAAAAATGTGACATATCAAATGTTGTATAAAAGTTTCAATATATATATATAAGAAACTTTTAAATTAAATTAAGAAAAGTTTCATTAATTTCAATAAAATAAGGTAATTATACAAAATTGAGAAAAATACTAATAATATGTCATAAAGTCTATTTTTAAAAGTAAAATGAATTAAATGAACAATTTATCATATTTTTATTGAATTAAAGCTCGACAATTTAAAAAATAATTTAAATAGCTTAAATTTTGGCAAAAAAATATTGCAAACTTAGCGACGGATTTCAAAATCCGTCGCTAAATTAGAGACGGAATGCTAAAATTGTCAATATTTTTTTTTAGAAGTTAAGCAATTAAATTAAAAAAATGAATTGAATATAATTATTCCAATGTTGTATAAATATTAAAATCTAATTACTATATTATTAAAATAACAATATTTCATAAAAGAAAAATGTGGCATATCAAATGTTGTATAAAAGTTTCAACATAAGAAACTTTTAAATTGAATTAAGAAAAGTTTCATTAATTTCAATAAAACAAGGTAATTATACAAATTTGAGAAAAAGACTAATAATATGTCATAAAGTCTATTTTTAAATGTAAAATGAATTAAATGAACAATTTATCATACTTTTATTGAATTAAAGCTCGACAATTTAAAAAAATATATAAATAGCTTAAATTTTGGCAAAAAAAATTATTGCAAACTTAGCGACGGATTTCACAATCCGTCGCTAAATTAGCAACGGAATGCCAAAATCTGTCACTAAATTGTCAATATTTTTTTTAGAAATTAAGAAATTAAATAAAAAAAATGAAATGAATATAATTATTCCAATGTTGTATAAATATTAAAATCTAATTGCTATATTATTAAAATAACTATATTTCATAAAAGAAAAATGTGACATATCAAATATTGTATAAAAGTTTCAATATAAGAAACTTTTAAATTGACTTAAAAAAAGTTTCATTAATTTCAATAAAACAAGGTAATTATACAAATTTGAGAAAAATACTAATAATATGTCATAAAGTCTATTTTTAAATGTAAAATGAATTAAATGCACAATTTATCATACTTTTATTGAATTAAAGCTCGATAATTTAAAAATATGTATAATTAAATAGCTTAAATTTTGGCAAAAAAACTTAGCGACGGATAAGGAAAATCCGTCGCTAAATTAGTAACGGAATGCCAAAATCCATCGCTAAAATTTTTAATAATTTTTTTAGAAGTTAAGCTATTAACTTAAAAAAAATGAATTGAATATTGCCCTATCCAATGTTGTATAAAAATTCAAATCAAATTAATATATTATTAAAATAACTATATTTCAAAATAGAAAATTGTGGCATATCAAATGTTGTATAAAAGTTTCAATAGAAGAAACTTTTAAATTGAATGGTTTGGCAAACATTTAAATGTACAATGAAATAAATGAACAATTTATCATACTTTTTATTGGATTATAGCTCGACAATTTAAAAAAATATATAAATAGCTTAAATTTAGGCAAAAAAATTTATTGCAAACTTAGGAATGCCAAAATTCGTCGCTAATTAGCAACGGATTTCAAAATCCATCACTAAAATGTTCAATATTTTTTTAGAATTTAAGATATTAAATTAAAAAAAAATGAATTGAATATTACCCTATCCAATTTTGTATAAATATTAAAATCTAATTAATATATTATTAAAATAACTATATTTCAAAAAATAAAAATGTGGCATACCAAATGTTGTATAAAAGTTTCAATATAAGAAACTTTTAAATTGAATTACGAAAAGTTTCATTAATTTCAAAAAAACAAGGTAATTATACAAATTTGAGAAAAATACTAATAATATGTCATAAAGGCTATGTTTAAAAGTTAACAAAATAAATGAACAATTTATCATACTTTTATTGAATTAAAGATCGATAATTTAAAAAAGAATATAAATAGCTTAAATTTTGGCAAAAAAAAATATTGCAAACTTAGCGACGGATTTCAATTTCCGTCGCTAAATTAGCGACGGATTTTAATTTTCGTCACTAACTTAGCGACGGATTTAAAATTCCCTCAATAACTTATAAATTTATTTTTTTAGAATTTATGCTATTATGAAATTTTCATTTTTTTGTAAAACTTAGCGACGGAATTTAGTTTCTGTCGCTACTTTAGCGACGAAATTTATTTTCCGTCTCTAGATTGATGTTTCCGTAGCTAAATTTGCGACGGAATAGAAATTTGGCTATGGACTTATATTTTCGTCCCTAGCTAGCGATGGAATGACTTTTCCGTCGCTAAATAGCAACGGAATTTAATTTCGTTGCTAAAATCCATCGCTAAATTGCAATTTTCTTGTAGTGCAAATATTGGTAAAAGAAGTAGGGATGGATGGGGAGAGAAAGGATGGTCATGGTTAAAAAATGAGATGAAAATTGATGGTGCAATATTTACCAAAGAACAACTAAAACATAAATGAGATTCGATAAAAGACCAGTGAAAATTGTGGAAAGATTTAATAGGAAAAGAAACTGGAATATGGTGGGATCATATTACAAATACAATTGCTACCTCGAATGACTGGTGGAACGAAAAAATACAAGTAAGTAGTACATCCTCATTATTTTAATATAAAATACTTAGATGAATTTATTTTGGATTTATTTTTTATATTATTAAATATTTTAGGAAAACTCAAATTTTGCAAGGTTTCATGATAATAGAATTGGGCAAGAGCTTTATGAAAAATATCAAATCATATTTATGAGCATTGTAGCTACAGGAGAATATGCATACCCTCCATCATATGGAATTTTACCTATTGACAATGAAGAGATGGAGTTTAATATTCATGTAGAGCAGACATTTAATGAAGAAGAAAATTTTGAACATCAATTAAATCAGATGATGAGTGGAGAAACCATCCTTGGAGAATTATTTAGTGATCTTGGTTATAAAACTGTGGGTTAAAAAAATATTGAAGGTGATGCTAGTCAGCTTAGTAGAAGCAAACAAAAAAGAAAAGTGCTATTCATTGATGAGGCAACAGAAACAAAGAAACAAAAAAATGGAAAAAAGATATCAAGTACTGAACAAATAACAAATATAGTTAGACAACTAAAGGAAAGTGTAAAAGAAAGTATGGAAAATAAATTTGATGCTTTGTGTAGTGCATTAAGAGATCGTCCGGTTGTTCTATTGAAGAAGTTATAAAATATGTAATTTCTTTGCCACAAATGCAGGAGGCTAGTGTGATATTCATTTTTTTTAGCACACTGTTGCTTGACCAAAAGTCAAAAAGAGAGATGTATTGTATTTTAAGAATGCAGAGACAAAAATAGAAATGGCTTGAATATCATCATGTACTATGGAGGGAATGCTTATGGAAACCAAGTAATTAGTTTTGATTTAGGATCTAAATCAAAATAGCTAGTAGCTTGTATTTTATTTTAAAAGATCTACATCGACGTATTTGGTTATTTGGCTTCATATTATTTTGACCGATTTTTTTTATATTTTGTTGCAATTTTATTTGACTTATTTGACATTTATTTAATATATTTCATATTATTTTTAGTTTAATTAGATTGATATTTATATTTTATTAGATTTCTATGGTTATGTTATTTCGCATGTCAAAATTGTTTTATATTATTGATCAAATTGCATTAATATTTTTCATTTTTTACATAGATATGGATATTGTACAACAAATTATTTTTGATGATGATGATACTGATGATCAAGTTTAGGAAACAGTTGCACATATTGTTGAAATTATGTCTCAATATTATTTGAGATACAATTATAAACAACCGTGTATGGATTCAACAAACAAGAATTATATGGTTATTAGAAATAATAAGAGGAAGTGATAAAAGATATCTTAATATGTTTAGGATGGCTTTGTCAAGATCTTGAAAGAAAATATGATCTAATTCCTTCAAATAAAATGATAGTTTTAGAGAAAGTTGGTATATTTTTGTATATTATTGCTTTGGGTGCATCAAATCTATAAGCTCAAGAACACTTTCAACACTCTAGCGAGACAATCAGCAAAAATTTTCATGAAGTACTAAAGGCGATGATGCAATTTTCAATTGATCTAATAAAGCCTAAGGATCCTACATTTTCTACCCTTTCCTTTGAGATACTTAATGATGAGAGATATATGCCTCATTTTAAGGTTTTTTATTTTTTATTTTTTATTGAATATTGATGTGCAATTAAATTTACTAATTATTTCTTAAAAATTATAGGATTGCATTGGCGCAATTGATGGAACTCATGTATCAGCTTGCATAGGAGAGGAACATATAGTTCGATTTATAGGTAGAAAATGAGTGCCAAGACAAAATATTATGGCTACTTGTAGTTTTGATATGCAATTCACTTTTGTGATGGCGGGATAGGAAGGAACTACACATGACGAATGACTTTTTAATATGCAATTCATAAAAAATCATTAAAGTTTCCTAAACCACCACCCAGTATATATTTATTTATAATTATATTATATAAATTTTTATATTTTATTATGTTGATATGAATTTTAATTCTTCAATAAATGTACTTTTTTAAAAAATATTTGATAATATATATAGGAAAATATTATTTAGCAGATGATGAGTATCAACAAACAAAAAAATATCTTGGACCGTATGAAGAATAAGATACCATTTGTCAGAGTTTCAACGTGGGAGTCAACCAAAAGGATTGAAAGAGACTTTTAATAGGTGGCACTCGTCTCTTAGAAGTTGTATTGATCGAAATTTTGGAGTTTGGAAAGCAAGATGAAAGATTTTAGAGGGATTACTTTCATATCCATTTCGTATACAAAGAGATATTGTAATTGCATCAATGGCACTACATAATTACATTCAACAAAAAAACATTAGCAGATCCAATATTTTTCACTTTGATCAAAATCCTGATTTTGTGCCCTCTGATCTATTCAGCGAGTCAGATGATAATCTACCGTATGTAAATTTTGAAGAAATCAAAGCAGTTCAAGTGAATGCATTCAGAGATCAAATTGCTAATAGTCTAATGAAAGCAAAAAAAGATATATAAAATAGGATAAAGAGGATGTGCTGGAATTTAAAAATAATAGCTTTTATTATTTACTATTTTAATTTTTTAATTATTATTATTAATGTTGAAAAATATTATTATCATTATTATTACTATTGTTGTTGTTGTTATACATTTTAGTTCTATATAAAATATATAAAAATAACAAATTATGTCTATAATGGTCAATTTATATACTAACAGCTCCAGTTCAAAAAAATTTCACCAAACACTGTTATTAATCAATTGTAAGCTATCACCTATCAGCTATTAGCTATCAACTGAATCCAAACAGGCCCATAATATGATATTTTAAATACACATCATAATTGGCAGAAATTTAAGTAGCCTAATTGTTAAGAGTTGCTTCAATAATTTGTAAAATTTTATTGATGTGGTTGTATTTTTTAAAAAATATTTTTTATTTTTTTTTAGAATAAAGGGATGGATCCTCTTTTCTCAAATGGTGGATGGAATTTTCTTGCTTATATTTGTTATCAACTTCATTACTAAATCTTAAAAGATAATGAATCTACGGTCAAAATTGATCATTTCATTCAATAGAAAAACTTGGCAAGTTATCATGCATGCATCATATTGCTGACTATATAGCAAATTTGCAACATGACAAAGTGTTGAGTAACACTAGTCAAAAAGCTAATATTCAGCATACAGTTACGGTTCAATGCAGGCAGATGATATTGTCATAGCTTTTGAAGTTGAAAGTTTAAAGAGAGAAATGTCAGCTGGTAGCATATTAAGTTAAAGCTACAATGGTTCTTGATGCCCTTCCTTTGTGGGTACCTGTTCTTTTTCTTCTTCTTCTCCTTCAACCGTTGCTACTACTGATTAAAAGATTTATAGGAGCTGGAGGAGGACACAAGCATCTTCCACCAGGCCCTCCTAAGCTTCCAATCGTAGGCAACCTGCATCAGCTTGCAGGATTGCCTCACCGCGCTCTGTGGCAACTGTCCAAGAAATATGGTCCAGTCATGCTTCTTCATTTTGGTGGTGTTCCTGCAGTTGTAATTTCTTCTGCAGAAGCAGCAGAAGTGGCCCTCAAGAATCATGATCTTTCTTGTTGCAGTAGGCCTCCCTTAGCAGGTGCTGGAAGACTTTCGTACAATTATTTGGACATGGCCTTTTCACCTTATGGTGATTACTGGAGAGAGATCAGAAAAATATGTGTTCTTGAGCTTTTCAGCACAAAAAGGGTACAGTCATTTCGATTCATTAGGGAAGAAGAAGTTTCTACGATGATTGGATCAATATCTGCGGCAGCATCATTATCCGCAGCAACTCCTGTTGATCTTACTGAGAAGTTTTTGACTCTTGCTGCAAATATAACATTCAGGATGGCTTTTGGAACGAGCTTGGGAGCAACTGATTTTAACATGGATAGATTTAAAAGATTAATTGAGGATGCACAGGGCCTGTTGGGGAGCTTTTCTGCAAATGAATACTTTCAATATGCAGGCCGGATCATTGACAGGTTTAGTGGTTATCATGCAAGAACAGAGAGAGTTTTTCATGAGATTGACACTTTCTTGCAACAAATAATTGATGATCATCTTAAACTTGGGAGGACAGATAAAGATCAAGAAGATATTGTTGATGTGCTACTGAGGATTGAGAGGGAGCAAACTGAAGTTGGTTCAGTTCAGCTCACAAAAGATCATATTAAAGCAGTTCTCATGGTATATTCTCTACCTTGTATTTATGCTACATATTCTTTTTTTTTTTTTTTTTTTGGAGACACCATAAATTATGGGTCTCACCTGTGGGTTTGGTGAAGGGCTATTCCTTGCGTGGTCACAGAGATGAACCTGAGACCTCAAGGCTCCAGGTACCTCCGCCTAGACCAACTGGTCCAGGTGATTTAGGCCTCATCCGCATTCTAATCAATTTGAACTAACATCTGCTTGTATTTGCATGTCATGTTCTCGCATCAGGACTTATTTTTGGCTGGAGTAAATACTAGTGCAGTTACTTTGATATGGGCCATGGCTGAGCTTGCTAGGAATCCTCAAGTGATGAAGAAAGCACAGGAAGAAGTTAGGAATGCTATGGGAAACAGAGGAAGAGTCACAGAAAGTGGCATCGATGAGCTCCATTACCTCAAGATGGTAATAAAAGAAACTCTGAGATTGCATCCACCTGCACCATTGCTACTTCCAAGAGAAGTAATGTCAAAGTTTAAAATCAATGGCTATGACATCTATCCAAAAACATTGATACAAGTCAACGCTTGGGCAATCGGACGAGATCCCAACTACTGGGAGGACCCTGAAGAATTCTTTCCTGAAAGGTTTGTCAATAGCTTCATCGACTTCAAAGGACAACATTTTGAGTTTTTGCCATTTGGAGCTGGTAGAAGAGGGTGTCCTGCACTATATATGGGAACTATATCAGTAGAACTTGTACTTGCAAGTTTGTTATATTGTTTTAATTGGAAACTACCAAATGTAGTTCGAGATATCAACATGGAAGAGGGATCTAGTCCTAGTCTTACTGTATCCAAAATGGAAGCTCTAAAACTTGTGGCTGTCAGTTACCTTGATCAGTAGCCATCTGAAGCTAATATAAGCTGAAAAAGCACTTCTTCATCTATTTATACCAGAAACAAAGTGGGGATTTTGATTCGAGCAGATGGAGGCTAATTATACGGGTGGTCATTATTTATTCCCATGGAAACTTCTTTTACAAGGCCGGTGATGTATCCTAGGAATGACTTGAATTCGTTTCAAATCTGAAAAACGAAAAGAAACCGATGGATTTAATTTTATTGTTTCTTTTCTATATTTCAAATTCTCATTTAGCCAAATGGGCCAAATGAATCCTTGGATGGTCATCGGCAAACCAAAATCTTGTATCCAAGACAGGATTGGCAACATTAATATAGATCAGTACGTATAAAATCTGTATTATTACATTTCCACCTTTAGCTTGATTTTCATCAATCTGAGCTTTGACATAAAGTCCAGTTCATTTCCATGTGGTAGTAAACCCACCAAAAAAAATACGCATGTAATGAATTATGCACCTAAATACTAATCAGTTCATTTAATAAAATGAATATGTCAGGAACTGGAAACGCAACCAACCAATTAAACACTCTGAAATATCACTTTATCCAGAAACGCAGCCATAAGATCAGCCTCATGGCAAATGCATCATGCAGCAGACACAAAAATAGCAGCAAGAAAAAAAAAATTGTTAAGATAAAGATCTGTATCTAAAGTCCTGAAAATTTTCTTCTGCATAAATTCAATTAAAATGCCGCACTCCCAAGAATTCTTGTCTGGTGATCAAATGCGATACTATAGATTTTGGAAGGACATACTTGGCCGACATAATATATAGTACCATTACAGCAGTTGCTCAAAATCCTAGACTATGATTAAGAGAAGGATACACATTAGCTCAAACCACTACAGAAACACCCAACAGTAAACTAGATGTTGTAGACCACAGAGGCAAAACTCAAATGACTACTTTACCAGCTCATAAAACCCTTTTGCAATCTTCATCAGAGAAATTTTCACAGCACACTGACAGCAAGCCTGAAACCAAATTCATACAGGTGGTGAGTTTCAAAATGAAAATGAAGTTTAAGCATGTGCAGAAGAAAAATGTAACAGAAGCAATTCCAGAACTGAAACTTGGGCCATATTACTAAATGAAACACCAGGAGACAAATATCCACTTAAACATCCCAAAAAACTAACTGAAAGCAAGTCATTCTCAATAAAAAAAGAAGTAATTAGAGGCAAGTCCTTAACATTATAAAAACCAAATGAAGCTATAAAGTCACATGATACTTGAGCCAATATAAATAGACCAAAAAATTTGCATATCCATGTTAAGAAGCTTCACTGCACTAAAAATGATAGGTAAAACTGTAGAAACTCAAATTCATAATCTAGAAATGATAAACCCAAGAGTACTCCAACAGTTTAGAAGCCTAACACAAGAATAACTTATGTAGCAAATTTGTTAAGCCGCTACCCTAACTCTTTTGTAGCATCAAAGAATGTGCAATAAGCGACAATAATGCAATTCTAAACAACTCCAAATTAAAAAAAGGCGCAACTATTACAATCCATAAGACACAAAAAATCTCAGCACACTAATTGGGAGCAATAAGCAAAAGAATCTAATTATTTAGAGCCAACTATGACTAAGAAAATGGCAGATTTGGGGTTAACAATAACTGCGCCCAATCCCAAGTCCTGTTAATAAATACTGAAACATTAGTTGACAATTGCCAACTCAAGTCAAACCATAATATCATATCAGGTTCATAGCAGATTATATGTCCAAGGTGAAATTTTAATCCCAAAACCAATTTATTTTAGGCTTGACTAGCCAGACACTTCTAAACCAACCCCTGATAGAAGAGAAACCTTACAGAAGTCAGAAGGTTAAACACGACATTACACTTCCATGAAACACAATCCGTGCCCAACTCCAATTTAAGTTTACACATTCACTACAAGTCCCTTTCTAAAATATTCAGAAAAATAATCATCTTACTGCCAATTCACAAGATTCTACTTTTTAAAATTAAATAAAAAACATGACTATATACGTATAAGATAAGATAACTTTCATTTGCATAAGGTGAGTTGATAAAGAACTTTCCAATCTCAAAAGGTCAAAGCATCATCTACTCTGAGTCTCCCACTCAAAACACAACATGGGTTAGTCCATCGAGGAATTAAAAAGGACATTCTTTAACATTGTTAGCTGAAGGGAAAAGACACGTTTTGACGCCCTTAAAGTATACATGTCTTAGAAATTATACCTTATCTCATTCCACTAAGTCCATCAACTTTTATTTTAGCATGCACTGAAGGCTTGTTGTTAGATTCAAGAAAGATTCAAAGAGAGAAATTAAAAATTCTAAATGTATTGACAGAATCTGGCCGTTAGCTTAAAGAACTGGTTTAAAAATATTACTCTCAAATAATTCTAATTCCTAAAAAATTGAAGGTGAAAAAATAGAGAGAGAGAGA
>CATIWM010197155.1:0-13038 GCA_949671775.1 Mallotus repandus
TTAAGTATCTTATTCTAATAAGGGTTATAATCCCTAAAGAGAAAGAAAGCTTAATAAGAAAGTCTATTCTCTCCTAAACCTCAAAACATGCTAACCAGCTATATGATTCTTTTCATTTATTCAGGAAAAATAAAATCACTGCTGATACCCCATATTAAGTATCCTATTCTAATAAGGGTTATAATTCCTAAAGAGAAATAATGCTTAAATAAGAAGAAAGTTTAATAAGGAAGTCTATTCTCTCATAAACAAGGCAATCCTACAAGACTAAGGAATCTTATTCCTAAGAGGTTTGAGCTAATCTCTCACAATATGTACATCTCATATAGGGGAGATCATTCATTCACACATTCTCATATTCTACATATTATACACCATCCCATCATCATACACTCATTCTACATCTTTTATTATACTTTCCTTGTTTTTATTATTATTTTCCCATACAATTACTAACTTAATCTTCGAAGTGTTTCTGGGGGAAACCCCGCCCCTTCACCAAGTCTGCTCGTTGATTCAGGTTCCACAAGCAAGAGATCCAATTCGAAGTTATTATTTTCCTATACAATTACTGACTTAATCTTCGGAGTGTTTCTGGGGGAAACCCCGCCCCTTCACCAAGTCTGCTCATCGATGCAGGTTCCACAAGTAAGAGATCCAATTCGGAGTTATCAATAATCATCATGACAATTGGCCAAAGAATAATTTTCATTGGAACGAGCACCGAGTCTATTAGCTTGCGGGATTTCTTGGAGTACCAAGTTTGATGATCAAACAGATTAAACAACTGTCATTATGCAATGGCCCATCCCAAATTTAAGGAGTTGAGTGTAACAACGAATTCAAAAAAAAAAAAGATCAGTCAGTTCATCTTACCAAAGTAGCCCAGATAAATGAAACTTTGAACACTGGTTTGTCCTTAAAGGCTTTTGAATTTAAAGCTTGTATAGCAGCAGCGGGAATATATTTAATTCCAACAACAATAGAGCTATCAATACAAAATACAATTATCAAGGCCAAATCTTGCTCTCAAAGTCTGAGTTAAAAAAAAAAAAAAGAGGAGTAACAACGAACCAGAATGGACTACAGTTCTGATGAAGAACTTGATATAAGTGATTCAGAGATCACTATACATGACAAATCTTGATCGGCAGCTGCTCTATTGAGTGAAATCATCGAACCATTAATTTTGAACAAAGTTGGACAATTTTTCAATTCGGAAGACCATACAGAACCTTCGATATAAATTTTATATTTGTCTCAGCTTGTATGAAGATAACACTGCAGTAGCCATTTCTACTTCTTCTATATAATAAAGATTTTTAAAATCTTGCCAGCATATGTAAGCTTGATAAAACTCGCTAAAAGCAACACCGAGTGGACCAAATGTAAGGCTGCTTCATTATTAAAATATCTTCGAAGGCTACATCAACAATGGAAGAGAATAGAGGCTGCTTCTTCATAGCATTTATTCCACTTATGGTGCTACAAGGCATGATGATAACCCTTGGAGAGCCTGCTCGTAGGGTAAAGTTAATACGATTCAACTCTAGTTTGAGGCAAAACTAGCGATGCAGTTTTTGTCTTCAACTTTCATCAACATTCCATTCTTATGGCTCCAAACTATGAACAAATACAAAAGTGCACTCTGTGTTGGCCTTAATATTGTTTTTTAACTCACAATTTGAAGTCTAGAGGTGGACAAGGGGAAGTTTCGACATTATGATTTCTCTATGGTTGACATTCCCATAAGATGCGTGATGGATGATACAAAATATATTCTTCAGTATATTCTTCCAACTCCATCTGAACATTGCTTATGAAAGTAGTGAAGAGCAGGCAAAGTTTGCGGCACTTTGGCTTTTCTGTAAAAACTCCTACATGCAAGGGTCCTTAGTCCTCCAGTTATTGCAAAAATAAGGAAATTATCGACATGATTATCAAGCTCTATGACAGGATCATTTCTTTTGAATCTTAGAAAATAAAAGGCAGCAGTAGAAAACTAATTATTGCACATATCACGCTGGCAAGGAAACAATATGATACGATGCTAGAAGCGTTTTGACAGAGAGACATCGCAATAATTTTAAAGTTGTACGCTGATGAATTAATATCCTTTTGTAGGTACTCCGACACCACCTGCTAAGAAGCAATACGACAATTATAAAACTTATGCTCGGAATCATTAGTTTCCTTCGAATTGAAATTGGCGAGAGATAGCGTCTCCAAAATAGTAAAAAACAACTAAGCAACTATTAACGAACATAAATATTCGTTAAATTCAAAGGCGAGACAAAAGCACATTAGAGATAAGTTTTCTTCTTTCTCAAATTATTTATTTTTATTATTTTCCCTCTTATTCTCATAGAATAAATACAGTTTGTCACATAAGCATATTTAGATAACTACACATAAGCATGCTTACATATCTGTACATAGATATTCGTCTAATATGTGATTATTATAATGCCATACATGAAGTTTGAAAAGCATATGCTCCAATCATATTGATGTATTTTATATCAAGGACTGACAATCAATTGAGATGGGTCAACACGATCCGAAAAGATTTTCTCTTTTGTCTATTGTAACAGATAACGGAAACACTTTGACAAAGCTCAATATAGGCAAGGGCCTTAGAAGTTCAAAATTCTTAGGATCCGCATTCAACACAGAACTTGCTACACATTATTGAAATTGCAAGATATCTCAGGAGAATTCAAAGACAACCAAAAGAAAGAGCAAATCTCTTTTCGTGAAAATTTTAGAGAATATTTAACAAGGAAAATTCAAGGAATGGAGTCAAGTATATCACTACACAGCCATATAAATCAAAATGAAATTTCAAGACAACCTAGCCAACATCACAGTATCCTTTATTCCAGAAGCGGAGCAATGTTGACTTGTCACCTTAACTATAAAGCTCATCTCATGATTCAAATTGGGCAAACCTAAATTTGGTCCTTCAAAGCCTACATTCCATCATTTTGAAATCCTCACTAAATTACTATCCCATATTATTGAGCTTAGCTAAAGAACTCAAACTCACTACCAGGATCACAAAATCCTTTTCTTTTGAAAAAACAACAATGCTTGGAAAATCAAATATCAAACAACATCAAACAATGTTTGAACTCAAAATCAATCATTATTCTGGCCAGACGATTGTCATGAAAAAAGTTATCAACATTTAAAGCCAAGCAACATTAAAATATTTCTCCCAGATCTCGGATCGCTATATTGCACTGAGCATCTCACAAAGTCGAGTATATATGGAAACTCGCATCCTCGGGTCGCTATATTGCACTAAGAATTTCACAAAGTCAAGAATATACGGAAACTCGCATCCTCGAGTCGTTATCTTGCACCGAGCATCTCACAAAGTCTACTATATATGGAAACTAGTACCCTCACGTCATTCTTCAACACTGAGTTATCAAAACTCTAGCACTAGCTGGTCTTATTTTGCGTGTTACTATAACACTGGTGGGTTAATCCCTCAGGACACCGAGCATTAAACTTCAGCACTAGTTGGTCCCATTCTGCATGTTTCAACAACATTGGTGGGTCATCCTTCAACAACAACAGAGATTTCAAGCAAAGTTATTATCTCAGTGCAGAAGTCATCTATTGAGTTACTTGTCATTATTTAGATTGATTATTGAAAATCCAGAAATCTCAGACATAAATATCTGAACAAACTTTTGGGGGGGACTCTTGATACCTCATATTAAGTATCCTATTCTAATAAGGGTTATAATCCCTAAAGAGGAAGAATGCTTAAATAAGAAGAAAGCTTAATAAGTCTATTCTCTCCTAAACAAGACAATCCTATAAGACTAAGGAATCCTATTCCTAAGAGGTTTGAGCTAATCTCTCACTATATATATATCCATTACATCTCATATAGGGGAGATCATTCATTCACACATTCTCATCTTCTACATATTATACATCATCACCTCATCATCCAACACCATTCTACTTGATTCTACTTTATTTGCTTTATTATTATTATTTCTCTATATAATTACTAACTTAATCTTTAGAGTGTTTATGGGGGAAACCCTGCCCCTTCACCCGGCTTCCTCGTCGATGCAGGTTCCACAAGCAAAGATATGATTTGGAGTTATCAATTACAGTGCTACTATTTTAGCATGCGATTCCGTCGTGTTCACTTTTTGACTAGCATGGTGAGAATGTCATCAAAGAAAATTATTTGAGCGTTGGTAATGCTCAGTTAAGAATAATTTGGCAAAAATTAGCATCATGATTTTATTGGTTAAGATGTTGTAGCCGCTGCACTTGGAAATTATGAACATTATCCTAATCTTCTCCTTGCTAATTAGTCTATGTGCGTGTCTATTCCCCATCTTGAATTTTCCTTTTATATATCTGCAAAGCTTCTATTTGAAACAAGATATTTGACGAACTCTCCGTTAACTTGGATGCATGTTTTTTAAGAACCATAAAGATGGAGAAAAGGTGATTGATGTCTGATTATAATTAACCCCTGGACTAGAGAATCCCGTGGATCAAGTCTTATTATTGTGTCCACCTTTGATGAGATTAAACCCTTAATCATCTTGAGCAAAGTGAGAGCAAGTCACACTTTCCGTAGCTTATTGAAAATATTTTCACATAATATTGTGTAAAAGTGTATTTGCAATTTTGGTGTTAACTGAAGAGACGATGATCACGGCAAAGAAAGTCCCCGTATATGAATTGAATTTATGGCTTTCATGAGGTTTATTAGGAGAATGATTCCCACAGATGGCGCCACTTGATAACTCCAAATTGGATCTCTTGCTTGTGGAACCTGCAACGACGAGCAGACTTGGCGAAGGGGCAGGGTTTCCCCCAGAAACACTCTGAAGATTAAGTCAATATTTGTATAGAGAAATAATAATAAAGTAAATAAAGTAGAATGTTGTTGGATGATGAGGTGATGATGGGATGATGTATAATATGTAGAATATGAGAATGTGTGAATGAATGATCTCCCCTATATAAGATGTAATGAGATGTATATATATAGTGAGAGATTAGCTCAAACCTCTTAGGAATAAGATTCCTTAGTCTTGTAGGATTACCCTCAGCGAAAATTCATTCAATTCTCAACAGTTTCAATCTATGTGAACAATAATTGCATCCAATTTAGTTAATGGTGTCTAAGTTGACGATTGGTAATGATTTTGAATATGCTTCTGTTGCGGTAAATTAATTTTCCTTTCTGATCATGAAGTTTAATTATGTATCTCCTTACTTGCATGAAATGCAAAGTATGATGCTCTTAGGAAGTGAACTAGAAGTAGTCTAGCTACAAAAGGAAAAGGAAAAGGAAAAAGAAAAAGAAAAGTAAAGAATAATTAAGAGAAAGCTTTTAATTGTTCTTTAAGAAAGAATAGATATAATTCAGATTGAAGCAAAGACTATATTCAGTTCAAATTATTTAGCTCACCCAACAAAAAAAAATGTCAAGTACTCTAAATTTTTTTTTTTTTTGAAATTAGGAAGGGATGTAAGAATTTAACCCTTAATATGTACATGCCTTGAAGAAAGTTCACTACAATACTCAGCTTTCGCCAAAAATTGTCAAGTACTCTTACAAAAAGGTAGTGAGAGTCTTCACTTTTCCCTCTCCCCATGTATAATATTTTAAAAAAAAGTGCTCAATTGATGTATTTTATATCCTGTAAAATATTAATTATAAAAATATAAATATGAATAAAGTTATTAATTCAGAGTGTTTATTATTTATTGGAGCAGAAATATTTGCATAATTTGAGGGTAATTATTTACTCCTTTTTATATGAACTAAAGGTCCGTTTGTTTTACGAAAAAATAAAAGTAGGAATCAAAATTAAAATAGATTTTATTTATTCCGATTTCTAATATTTGATTAACTAAATATAGCTCAGAATGAAAATGGTATTTCTCTATCAATGTAAATCGTCATTTCCCTTATACCATTCAAGAATGAATTCTTATTTTTATAAAAATTAGGTGAAACTAATTATAAATTAGTTAAATATTTAAATATTATTACATATTGTTAAAATTTATGAAATAATATATATATATATATTGATAAAATAATTAGTTAAATATTTTAACAAAAATATTTACTAAAATAATAAATATTTTTATAATAATTTTTAAAAATTGTAATAATATCTTAGAAAATAATTAAGAACAATAATTAACATATATATCATGAAATGCAATGCCTTACATATTGAAGTAGAAGTTAAAGTGCTGAGTTTTAATTAAAAAGTGCTTTCATTTGCGCTTCAAATGTAGGTTGTGTCCTAGTCTAATTGGTAAGGGTGAGACACCCATGATGGGTTCAATTTCTGGAGTACACATATTCAGACTCTTAGTTCTTGATGTACTACTAGTTAGATTTCTCATACTCCATATATAACTAATAATAATATAAATAGAGTGTATTTGTAATATTCAGTTGTTAAAAAAATAGGGGTTGTGTCTTTTTTCCTCATGAAACGACTAAAGCAAGCCATCCTTATTTTGACTTAAAATAACGGACTTGACCAATAGGATTACTTACATAAAAGGAAAAACGAATGAATTCCTAGTAGGGAATACACAATGGATGTGAAAATCAAGGTTCTAGCTAAAACATTTGTAGATGACACACCCTCCAATCTCAGGTCTATAGATTATGAAATTTTTTTCCCAGCTCCTCTTTGAAAATCAATTTTTTTTATTTTCAGTGTTCATTTAGTCAATATTTAAGTTCTTCTGATAGGATTTCAGTAAATAGCTTATATTAAAAAAAATATTTAAGTTTCTCTATTTTTTAAAAACATATAGTTTAGTCCTTCTATTTTATAAAAATATAGGATTTAATCCATCTATTTTAATAAAATTAAATAATTAAATTTTTTAATTTTAAATTTTAATTTTTTTAGTGTAACTATTCTTTCAACACTCAAAAAGTATAATACATACTATATTACTATACATAAAGATTAAAAAAAAATAACATAAACCATTTCAAATTAAAAAGTCAATTATTATTATTATTATAATTATTATTATTTGGTGTTTTTAGTCATAGCTTTTGTGCGTTGATAATTATGATTCCAACAGTTAATATTCATACCCATAAAATTAAAGTTTATAATAAGAAAAACACTAACTTGGCGATGTCGACTTTTCAATAGGAAAAAAGAAAAAAGATAGTAGCGAGTGGCATCACAACATGTCAAAAAGAAAGAAAAAAAAAAGTTAATCCTGTGCTTTATTTAGTTCACTCGCTTAATGATTATTATAATCAAATCAAACGAGTAAACCAAGCTATATAAAGCTAAGGATCTTAACTTATTGCTTAATTTATAAATAAATTAAAAAAAACTCAATGCCAAAAAGTCAAAAATTAATTTAGTCACTTAGATATAGTATCCCTCTAATGTTTTAAAATCAGTTAGATCCATATTACAAATCAATTTTTGTATATTTATTTATTTTTACATTTGATATTTTTGGTATCTAGTGATTGTAAATATAGAGTTCTGACTATTTCGAAGTTTAAATAAGATGGACTCATAAAGAGGGCAAAATTCTATTAATAACTATTTTTTACAAAATTCGTCGCTAAATTAGTGACGGATTGAAGAATTCATTGTTAATCCGTTGCTAAATTGACAGTTTTTAGTAGTGATGTGTTTTCTTCGTTGCTTTTTTTTTGTGCTCCAAGTTAATTTTCCTTTTTTATCGTGAAGTTCAATTATGCATCTCTTTACTTGCATGAAATGCAAAGCATGATGCTCTAAGGAAGTGAACTATTAATTTTAAATTTTTTAGAGTAACTATTTTTTCAACACTTAAAAATGTATATATCCATACTATATTACAATACATAAAGATAAAAAATAATAGAAACCTGAAGTCCTGGAACTTCAGGGTTTGAGAACTGCTTGCGCTTTTTCCCTCCAGGGATGTTCTCTGGCAGGTAAGCACTCATTTTATGTTTTACAACGTCATTCATATCTGTTCTGAGTTCAAATTTCCAAGGAGTCCTTTTTTTCTTCTTTCTTTTTTTTTTCATCTAAGCACGAGGTTTCTTGAGAGGCGTCCAACTATGGGAGACGCCTTTAAGTCCGTACCACACCAAACTAGTTCCCGCTCGCATTGGAACGGCCCAATAAGGGGTAAAGTGTGGACCATCATGGTACTCCATATATGAGCGGGAATCAAACCCCTGACTTCACTTAAGGAATAAGAGCGCTGAACCACTCGCACCAACAATGATGGTTTCTTCTTTTTGTCTTTCTTTATTCATTTTCTTACTTATTTGCTTTCTATTTCATCTTTAATTCTAGATTTGGTATATGGACTGGTGGTAATCGGGCATGGGTTGAACTTTCCGGTAAAATGCATGTTTTGGCTCGACGGCTGGCTCATTTACGTCAGAGAAATGGCGATCGAATTGTTCTTGTCTCAAACTATACGCAGGTACTTATACACAGTGTGATTCTTGCTAGTCAAAATTGCTCAGAAGTAAATTTACTGATCAGTGTTTTATCTGCATTCTACTTTTTTGTTTCTTTTCTGTTTATGATATAGAGATGGAATGCTACTCTAGACAAAACCAAGTAAAATGCTGTTAGGCATTTGTTGTTTTGTGAGCCTTAGAGCTAAAGAGGCAAAATCTTAGTTGTCATTTTATAAGCTTGATGTAGGGATGAGGAACTGACTACAGAAGAACCAATTGTGGACATTACAATTTTCTTTCGATATTTAAGTTAGTGCTACTTGAAAGTTTTGATGCAGGGTAGTATAACAAGTCTACCTCCCTGATTGAAGCAGAATTTTTTATCTTGTTAAATTTGCTTAATCTATGCAAGCATGAGTCTGTTTGTTGTTCAGAAACTTTTTCAACTAAAAATATTCCGTTGAGCATTTAGTCTCAACTTTCATACTGAAAGGAATGAGCACTAGCTTTTGTTTTCTCATACTATGAAATGGCGTTTGTTTATCAGACCCTGGATCTTTTCGCTCAATTGTGCCGAGAAAGAAGATATCCACACTTAAGGCTTGATGGAGCCACATCAATTGGAAAAAGACAAAAGCTAGTTAATCGCTTCAATGATCAAACCAAGGTTTTAACACTTTTGTTTGTCAAAAGTTTGCAAATTACATCAGTTTTATGCACTAAGGGGAGATAGGGCAGTAATATGCTCAATTACTGATTTAAACCATTGGAACTCCACATACTGCAGGATGAGTTTGTGTTTCTCTTGAGCAGCAAGGCTGGTGGTTGCGGACTTAATCTAATAGACGGTAATCGACTTGTCTTGTTTGATCCTGACTGGAATCCTGCCAATGACAAACAGGCAAGTGCCTTGAATGGCTCAATTTTATGTGAGTTTAGGATGCATTCTGATCTCCATTTAGTTCTGATTACAAGAATATGCCCTTCTGTAACTAGCCTGCTGCAAGAGTTTGGAGAGATGGACAGAAAAAGAGAGTATACATATACAGATTTCTGAGTACCGGAACAATTGAAGAAAAGGTTGATGTCCAGCAACTGAGTAGATGCAGTTGCTAGATTCCATTTGTGCTTTCAACATGTATAATTATGTTATTAGTTGATAAGGCCCAGTAACTTTTGTTGGTCTATCAGCGCCAAATGTCAAAAGAAGGGCTTCAGAAAGTTATTCAACATGAGCAAAATGATAATATTATAACACAGGTGTTTTTTCTTTTTCCAATCTTTATATCATGTGATTGCGATTTTCTCCTACATCTGTTGTATTAATCTTATGGAAATGCAGGGGAATTTTCTTTCGACTGAAGATCTACGGGATTTGTTTACATTTCATGGGGATATAAGGTGGCGTATTCTCCTTAAGCTGCAAATGTAGTCGTGATTACACTTTTTCACTTTTTCACTCATAGCAAAACTTTTACAATGTCAGTTTCATGGCGAAATCATTGTGAGAAAGAAACAGTTGAGCATAAAAAACTGTCAAAATTACGCATTCCGAAGCATAGTTTTCATAAAATTTATGTGAGAGAAGCATGTGTCTGCTGAGTATGTTATAAATTCAGTTCTATTTTGGGGCTTATGTAACTCTATATTAGGACTAGGCCAGAAACAGAAAAGATAAAAAGGAAATATCATATTGTCATCTGGGGTCTATCAAACCTTATCTAAGGTGTACTTCCATATTGAGTAAGGGCTCTGCCACCGAAAAAGTACTTATTATCATCGAAAGAAGGTGTTAAGAATAATTGTAACTTGTAAATTTCTTCCCAAGTGTCAACGTCTATCATTTGAAACAAGGATTAGAATGTTTTCCTGTCTGCTTCGCTTAAAAGAACCGTGACCTTCAACTCTATGTGGTTGCAGAGAAAGCACTGATCACGAATCATTGGAGTCATTACTGCCACGATAGAGCATTATGCGTCACTTTTATGTTGTCATTTCTGAAGAGTGGATTAAAATGTTCCTAGATGCATATTTAATTTCTATACACCAGTTAACAGGGATTTATATCCTCATTCTCCAACTTCATTTATTAATTTTTACCTTACTATTATCTCCCTAGGTCTGAAATACATGAAAAGATGAACTGTGCTCGTTGCATATTTCATAATGATGGCCTTGAAAGCATAAGCGACAAAGATGGATCAGAGAACAGAATATGTCAGTCGGATGAAGAGTGGTCTGATATAGGTGGATTTGCAAAAATTGCCGGAATTCTGAATGAATTAAAGAGCTCAGAGAGGCAAGTCAGTCACCAACTAGCCACAAGATATGCTGTTGTTTATTCAAGTTTCTGATTTGTTTATCTATTTCGATTTTCAGGTGGGCACTCCGCTGGAAGAGGATTTGGGAAGCTGGGGACATCATTTTTACTCAAAATCAGTACCAGATGCGATACTTCAAGCTTCAGCTGGTGATGAGGTGCAAATATTTTAATTCTATACTTCGTTTGATTTTGTCTTCATGGAAAACTAAAGTGCCGTGGCAATTATTTTCTCCCTCTTTTGCTTGATAAAGTTCCTCAAATTACAAGTTAGAAGAAATAAACCACCATGATCTGCTACCATTCATGTTTTAAACTGCATTGCACCTGTTTCACACTGTATTATATTGTCTAGTTACAAGGTGTATAAATGGCTTTTATACCACTGCAGGTCACATTTGTTTTCACAACTCAGGTGGATGGAAAGCTTGTGCCCGTTGAATCTACGGCAAGTCCAAGGATGCAGGAGATGAAAGAAATCAGATCCAATATGATGATAAGGAAAATCTAGGCAGAACTTCAAGGTTATGTCAGCATCATAGACCTCAAATATCTTTTTCTCTTAATGGTGATTCTGTGGGAGAAACATTATCTGCCTCTTTAAAGCCCTTGGAAAGATCAGCTGTTAAGCGAATGAGAACTTCATTAAAGGGAACAACAAATGCAGCATTACAATCCAAGCTATCCTTTGGAAAGCAATTACCATCCGAAAGGTTATCCCCTTACAGTGTTGAACATGATGATGATTTTGAGTAGAGTTTTGGCATTTAGAAATTTTTCATGTAGTTCTCAGTAGTTCATTATACATACATCAAAGGAAGCTTTCATTTGTAACGGAAGTTGTCAAGTCATGCCTAATCATCGAATGGAATGAAATTCAGGGCACAATTATTTATAAATTAGAATGCAGTCATAATAACACAATTGACATAGTACTTGAAACTCTGTTAGTGACTCCCCAGAAGCTCCACTGGTGGTGGCAACCCCCATGAAAGTCAGCTCTATCAGCCTTTCTGGCAAGCAATCACAGGGCTGAGATATTTTTGTTAATGATGTACAATTTTTTTTATCTGTGCAGTTTGTTTTAGTTGGCGTTTTCAATTTAATGTTCTTTTTTGTGCTTGACTTTCCCAACTCCTGTTTGATTTAGGCTTCTGATTCTATTCAGTTTTCTAAAAAAAAAAAGAGCTTCTGATTGTATTCAGTGTGAACCTCTGACCTAGTTCATCCTTACAAGGATTTGAATGATTGTTTTTCAGTGTGTACATTTCTTGCAGGCAGTGTAAGTACACTTGTTGATCTTGTAATTTGCAAGAGCATTAAGTTGCATTGACATATAAAATCTACTTGTCTTGCACTCTTGTTATGAGATGTTTCTTTCCTCTGTTTTCTCTAAAATTCGTTGTAACCAATGATCCTCCAAGACCCTCCAAGATTTTTACATATGATTATGATAAAATTGATAAAAATGTTTCACTATATTCAATCCAATGCAATTATTTCGATGATAAATGCATATGCAATACTTTACTTGGAAGTGAGATTATTACAGACACCAATCACACGTACAATTTACAATGAACACACACATTCTGCTCATTGAAGCGAGCAGTTATTTAGTCAAAACGCATTAAGTTACACTTCATGCAGAATTCTACCGCAATGCGAGCTCAGCTCTGACGCTACATCCAATGCTTCTTAGCGACCCTCCACTGCAGGGACAAAGATCTCATCAATTCTATTCTCATGCCAGATAAATCTCTAGTTTCCAAGACATATAATAAAACCGTGAAGAGATATAATCGTCAAATATAACAAGTGAATATAAGATTGAAGAGATATAATCGTCAAATATAACATATATGTGTAGATAATGAATATATAGTCTCAGGTATTACCTTGGGGGAATCCTACAGCATGAAGAATTGCAAGGACAAATTCCTTAACAATAAAAGGCTTCGTGATGTCGATGCTGAGCTTTGGAACATCTCCAACATCATAAAGGGCAACACCGTTTTGAGCTTCATAATCAACAATGAGCAAACATGCCCCCTTGGAGCTCGCCATTTGCACTAAATGTTCAAAATGAGTACGCTGAGAGAGCTCAGAATTCATGATAACATTGAGCTTCAATCTGAGTTGAGTTGAAGAGATGTCACTAACAATTTCAAATGGCAAATCCTTATAATCATCTTCTGTAGAAGGGAAGATTGGAGGATCTGAGCTTTCAAGGGCTGATATGACATCTCCTTCATCA
>CATIWM010197159.1:0-24889 GCA_949671775.1 Mallotus repandus
ATATATATTTATATATATATATATATACACACACATATATCTACACATATATACACATATGTTTACTTGTGCTGAACCATACAAAATTATGATAAATTGTAAGGATAATTACAAATAAATATCATGTTTTTTTTATAAGAACTAGGAAAAGGAATGCATCAGGCAGTGCACCAAGACATCCCAACTAGGTTGGCACATCTATAGCACCAACATGATGCACAAATCTTAACCAATTTATTAAATAAAAAATAAAGATTACAAAAGTCAATCTCAAAAGGGATAAAAATAAACTGGGTTGAGAACTGATAGCTTGATTTTCGGAACCTCTGAGTCTGGTTCCGAAAAGTGATCAACAAGAGTAAGGTGAGGTGTGGAATCTCCCCCACAAACCCTCCGATGCTTAAGTCAGGGAGTGTAGAGAAAGAAAGTTTAGAGAGATAAAGAGAGCAATAAGTTAAAGGAATAGAATCAATCATAGGAGGGGGAGGTCAAGAGTATTTATAGAGGTGGAGATGCTCAAACCTGAGAGGAATATGATTCCTCTCCTATGTAGGATTTGTGCCTTAAGAGAGGTATTACCTTCCTATTCTAGGACTTGTGTCTTCCTAATGAAGGACTCCTTTTCCTTGTTGGATTAATCTTCCTTTCTCTACAAGTTACCTCCATTTAGGAAAATAATTTATTAATTAAATAGGAATATACCTGTGGGGTATCAAGAGTCCCCCCCAAAAGTTTTGTCAGATATTTATGTCTGAGATTTCTGAGTGTTCGAGGTGCTCTATTTATCATCTATAGTACTCAGATTATTCTGTTTCCAAGAAGTTAGTGCTGAAAGGTGAGCTAAGGTAGCCAACCTCAATCAATGATGAAGATGCTCGATACCGAGGCTTGGGATTCTGAACGTCAAAGTGCCGTAAAATGAAGGTGCCAGCTGGACTTATAAATGCTCGGTGTTTGTGAAATGTCCCGACGGATTAACCCACCAGTGTTATGGCAACACACAAAATGGGACCAACTAATGCTAGGGTTTGATGCTCAATACTGAAGAGCGACCCGAGTCTTAACCTCAGTACTGAAGAGCGACCTGAGGGATGCTAGTTTCCATATATACTAGACTTTGAGATGCTCGGTGTTGAAGGGCGACCCCAGTATTAGCCCTAGTGCTGAAGAGCGACCTGAGGGATACTAATTTCCATTTATACTAGACTTTTAAGATGTTCGGTGCTGAAGAGCAACCCGATTCTTAGCCCCAGTACTGAAGAGCAACCTAAGGGATGCTAGTTTCCATATATACTAGACTTTGAGATGCTCGGTACTGAAGAGCGACCTTAGTCTTAGCCTTAATGCTGAAGAGCAACCTGAGGGATGCTAGTTTCCATATATACTAGACTTTTGAGATGCTCAATGTTGAAGAGCGACCCGAGTCTTAGCCCTAGTGCTAAAGAGCGACCTGAGGGATGCTAGTTTCCATATATACTAGACTTTGAGATGCTCAGTGCTGATCCGAGATCTGGGACAACTGGCAGCAACATATGCAGTTTGTAAGTTTTGTGCCTTTTGATATGCTTTTGAATTTAAAATTCGTATAACTGTTGTGTTTGTTCATTTGTCGGAAGAGGAGACATTTCAACACGCCGTGCAGTTAAAGAATGGCATCAATTAAAAGGATAGTTGTGTTGGTAACCACACTAGTAATGAGTGTTTATGGCAGGGGTGTATTGGCCGGCTTACCCTTGAGAGGTGTCTTATGAGCAATTCGCCCTAAGGGTATCTGGTGTCCTTCTATATTCTTCTTTTGCCTTATAAAGAGCAAATTTGTTTGCAAAGAGAAACTATTATTACGTCTCTTATTCATTTTGCTTCTCTCATTGTGATGTGTGCTCTGTTCGCCCATCTGCCTTTGTTACTATTTACTGTCGGAATTCTTCGAATTTTCAAGTGAATATTCTTCATTAACATTGATTTTCTCCTTTTTCTTGCTTTATGATGGCTCCACAGGAACAAGTGAAGTCAAATCTATTTGAGTCTAGAGTGGATAAGAGTATGATGGTGTGGTATAGGCAAAGATATAGTATTCCAAATAACTTTTTGTTGCACACTATTGAGATAGGTTTTAGGGCTCATGAGCCTTTTACAAATATGGCAAGGATGGTGGTGTATGCAAACCAGTTAGAAGGTGGTCTGCGATTTCCTATGGATTCATTTGTTAAGGCTTTTTCGAATAGGTTTAATATCGCTCCTAGGTAACTTCATCCCAATAGGTATAGGATCTTAACAGGGAACATAGAGCTTGTACACAGAGAGAATAGAGAAATATACTTAGAGATGTTTTAGTTCATGTATAGTTTGAATAAGAAAAAGGGGGAACTGACCTTCTCATTGTCAGCTACTCCCAATAACAGTATTTTTATCAAGCTTCAAGATTTGCAGAAGTCTTAGAGGCACAGATTTTTCGTAGTTGAATATCATTCAGATTTTATTAATATCCTACACATGTGGGTAGAAGAATGCCACAAAGTGAGGCGCCTTCCTAGTCTACATGAGGAGAACAAACAGTTGGTGCGTCGGTTGCATGAAGAAAGTTTGACTAAGGGCACATCTACTGAGAATTGCTCTCGTTGATATATCGACGAGTCTATTCTGGAGATAGGATTGCAACTGGTAAATTTTGAGCTTTTGAATGTATATTCTAACTTCATCATTTCATTTTATTTTGTAGATGGCTGATTATTTCACTTTTGTGGACAGAATAAACATTGCAAACGATGAGTAATCGAAGTCACTCGGGTTAGATTTGGATGTTACGGACTTGACCTAGGAGGAAGGTGGTTTGAAGTTCATTTTAATTTGCCTTTAACAACTGTTGAAGATCTAGTGATGCCTCTGATGCAGGTGATGGCTGCCGAAACCACCAAAATTCTAAGAAAACGCACCCGAGAGCTAGGTCTGGATGAAGAGGAGCTGGTTGAGGGGAGCAGGTTATTCATCAAACGTCCCCGGATACCTGGATATCCGGACATGAGAAAATTTATCCTCTAGAAGATGAATCCTCCGAGCATTCAAAATGCTCAAGTTCAAGATCAATATGTTGAGTCCTTACGTCTTCTGAAGGATATATTGCAGTGGATGGACCTAGATAAGGATGAGCTTTCCAATGCTCTGATTTCATAAACATTGGAGGTACCTGCCTGAACTTTTAAATTTTCATTTGCTTTTCAGTTTTTTGAGACTTGATGTTTTCCTTTTCCAGCTGGTACAAGAATTGTTGTTATGGAAGGACAACTAATACTTCATGAGGAGTGAAATCAGCTCGAAGGAAGAAAAACTTTATTCTATTGAGCTGGAATATGAGAAGAAGCTTGACGCGGCAAGGTGTGCTCTAAAAATTGTAGAGACAGGGCAGGTGAAGGGAAAATCTGAAGATGAGTCTTGCCAAAGAAAGATCTAAAAGTTCGAGCATACCTAGGCTGAGCTGACCAAAAGAATGAAAGAGCAGGATGCTGCCTTAGAAGATTTGAAGAAAAAGTTGGCTGAAGAGAAGGATGCCTGGAAAGTATACTTGAATTTTTTCCGCAAAATGGTAAGCAGGTTTCTCAAAGCCTAGAAGTATGAGTCCAAGAGGGTATTGCTTGCTCAATATGGTGACCTAGACTTTTTTGAGCTGGAGAAATTAATATCTAATGATCTGGCCAGGCTGGCTTCTGAGGCAGAAGCTGCGAAGAAGTCTGCTTTTAAGTGGTGAAAGGACCTAAAAGCTTCTGGAAAGAAAGTTACTACTGCTAAAGGAGCCACCTCTGAGCAAACAACTGAGCCTGAAGTCGCTGGAGAGAAGTCAAATGTTGCCATTGAGATAGCTCAAACAACTGAAAATCAATCTTCTGAGGGCCCAAGTCTAGTGTCTGGTGGTGTTGAATTGCCTCTGGAATCCAGGGCTAATGTAAATGTTGAACAATTTCCTTCTTTTCTTTTTTTTGAATGATTAATGTAGAAACATTTTGGGAAACTATGAAAAAAGTACTTTTATTTCATCAAAGTATTCCTTGAGTACAATTTTCTACTGATAGTATTTTCTTAAGCTATCTGAATTCCAGTATTGAGGCAGCTCCTTTCCTTTTGCGTCTTTAATTTTGTATGCACCCTTAATAGACCTTTCTGTAACTTGGTAGGGCCTTCCCAATTAGGTCCGAGCTTTCTGGTTTTGGATCTTCCTTTGCCAATATCAGCCCTTCTCAAAACAAGATCTCCAACTTTAAATTGCTTGGGTCTGACGTGGTTATTGTGATATTCGGCAACTCTTTATTTCTGAGCCTCTAAGACTATAAATGCTCATTCCCTTTTTTCTTCTAGTAGGTCCAAGCATATCCGAGCATTGAGGTTATTAATGTTCTGATCTAGATTCCCAATAACTCGGTAACTTGATAATCTAATCTCTATTGTTATCACCGCATCGATTCCATAAGTTAGTCTGAAGGGTGTTTCTCCGGTTGAGTTTCTGGGTGTCGTTTTGTATGCCCAAATGACATTATTAAGCTCTTCCACCCAATTCTCTTTCTTTTCATCTAGCCTCTTCTTCAATCCTTACATAATAATTAAGTTGGTGACCTTTGTCTGCCCATTTGTTTGAGGGTGAGCAGCTGAAGTGAATCTGAGCTTGATGCTTAGATCTGAGCAAAATGATTTAAACTTCTTATTATCAAACTGCTTCCCATTATTTGTGATCATTGTATGTGGTATGCCAAATCTGTAGATAACTTCTTTCCAAAAGAAGTACTGGATCTGAGCTTTTGTGATAGTTGGAACAACTTCAACCTCTACCCATTTGGTGAAGTGATCAATGGCCACAATTAATAATTTCTTTTAGGATGTTGAGACTAGAAATTGTCCTAAAATATTCATTCCCCATATGGCGAAAGGCCAAGGACTTCCAATCGGGTGCTGAGTGTTCGAAGGTTTGTGATTTAGTCGAGCAAACTGTTGGCATTTAGGACACTTCTGGACGAGTTGTTATGCATCTTTGGATATACTCAGTCAATAGTACCCTTTCAATAATGCCTTCCAGACTAATGAGCCTTGGGCTTCGTGAGCCCCATATATTCCTTCATGGATCTCTCTTAGTACATAATCACATTCTTCTTAGGACACACATTTTGACTATAGGTGGGAAAAAGATCTCTTATAAAGCTCACCATTGTACATGGAGTAATAAGTACCTTTGAGTTTGAGTTTTTGAGCTTTGAGTTTGTTTGGAGGAAGTATGCCCTATTCCAGATATTGAATGATTGGCCTCGTCCAGTCTGCGACTTCCTAGGTGTTCATAACTTCTGTCTCTTTAATGCTCGGTTTGGCGAGTTCCTCACTTAACTCAAGCTCTTTGAACACTTGGTTACCTTCTGATGCTAACTTTGCTAACTGATCTGCTTCTATGTTTTCACTTATAGGAATTTATAATATTTCCCATTGTCCCCCTTCCTGTTCTAGCTTCTTTAAGAGTTGTCTTACTTTTTATGTGTACTTGATCATGCTCGATTCTTTGATTTGATAAGTCCCTTTGACCTGATTGAATACTAATTGGGAATCTGAGTAAACTTTGAGATAATCAGCTCGAACTTCAGCTGCCAGTTTAAGACCCGTAATTAACACTTCATATTCACCTACATTATTAATGGCGTTGTACTTAATCTGGACTGTATATGTTATCTTGACTTTGCTTAGTCCTAGCAAAACAATTCTGGCTCATGAACCTTGTGCTCCAGATGCTCCATCAATGTATAACTTCCATTCTGGGCATCGTAGTAAGATGACATCATCCACTGTCACTTCTTGAATGAAGTCTACAAGCACTTAAGCTTTTATTTATTGACGTGATTCATAACTGATGTCGAACTCACCCAATTGGACAAGACGCTTGGAAGTTTTAGGTCTCTGAAGAATCTTCCTTAGAGGGAAATTAGTTCTTACAATGATCGAGTGAGCCTGAAAATAATGCATGAGTTTTTTGGATGTATGAACGACTACCACTGCAAGTTTATCCAACTTGGGGTACCGAGTTTCTGAGCCTTTTAGTATTTTATTGATATAATAAAGCGGGATTTGTTGGCTTCCTTCTTCTCTGATGAGTACTGAGGCAATTGACTTATGACCAACAGAGAGATATAAGTATAAGACTTCTACTAAGATTGGCCTACTGAGTAATAGAGGCGATAATAGAAACTTCTTGATTTCTTCGAATGCTGCTTGACATTTGTCATTCCATTCAAACTTCTTGGTATTGTTTAGGGCTCAGAATAAAGGCAAGCATTTCTTAGTTGAGCATGAAATGAATCTTCTGAGTGTTGTAATTTTGCTATTGAGTTTCTGAAGCTTGTTTAACATTTTTAGTGCTTTCATATTTAAGATGGCTTCCATCTTCTCTGGATTTGCTTCTATTCCCCTGTGTGAAATCATAAAGCCTAAAAATTTTCTTGCTGTGACTCCAAATACACATTTTTTCAGGTTTAGCTTGATCCGGTATTGATCTGGTGTGTTAAGGATTTGCTCAAGATCCTCGACATGTTGGTCTGCTTGTTAGCTTTTTACAATAATGTCATCAATATATACCTTCACATTCCTCCTAATCTTATCTTTGAACACATGGTTCATTAGCCTCTGATAAGTTGCTCCTGCATTTTTTAACCCAAAAGGCATGACTTTGTAATAGTAAAGGCCTTCATTAGTGATGAACTTTGTAATAGTAAAGGCCTTCATTAGTGATGAATGATGTTTTCTCCTAATCTTCTTTCTTCATTGGGATCTGATGGCACCCTTGAGCAGTGTTGATGAAACTATATAGGCTGTGACAAGCAGTTAAGTCTACTAGTTGGTCAATTATTGGCAATGGATAGCTATCCTTGGGGCATGCCTTGTTGAGATCCGTGTAATCAACACACATCCTATATTTGCCATTTGACTTTTTGACCAGGACTATATTGGCTGCCCAATCTGGGTGTTTGACTTCTCTAATAAACCCCAGCTTCTAGTAATTTCCTTATTTCCCCGGTGATCACCTTTTTTCTCTTGTATGCAAACTTCCTCTTTTTCTAGACAACTGGTTTTGCTCCTGAGATAAGGTTCAGACTATGAGATGCAATCCAAGGATTAACTCCTACAATCTCGGATGCCTTGGAGGTGAAACTGCATGAGTATTTGTTAAGAACTTTAGTGATTCCCCTTTTGACTTCTTCATCCAACTCGCTGCCGATCTTGACTGTTTTTCCCTCGGTTAACTGTAAAGTTTGAACTTGATCTATAGGTTCTGGGTTTGCCGCTAGTTTTTTTATTTTCAAGGATTCTAGAGGGAATGCCTCCGCCTGAGGCTTGACGGCTAGTTAGTAACACTGTTAAGCCATGGTTTGGTCTCCGAGGATTATGATTACTCGGTCTCTAAGGGGAATCTTCCTAGCCAGTTGTCTAATGCTTGTTGCTGCATCAATTTCATAGAGTATTGGACGTTCTATGATGCAATTATATGTGAGAGGAAGATCAACCACATTAAACAAAGCTTTGATGGCCTTCACGTTTCCAATATCTCGGTCTCCAAACTCCACGAGTAATTCTACCAAGATCATTGTGTAAGCACCAAATTTCGAGATGACTAGAGCATGGATGCAACATATAACCCAAGGATGAAAATTGATTGTAAAATTGACTAAGTCTATAAATACTGTGTGATTTTCTTTTCATAGGGAGGCTTCTAGGGTTTTTGATTATTTTTTCTACTTTCTGATTTTTAGCCGTGAGCCAAAAAATGCAGTCCTTTCTCTTTTTATTTTTACATTGTTTTCTTTTAGTTCATTACAATAATCAAATTCAAATAAAACTAAAATCACAAACAAACACAACAAAAACCACAGGCTTTCAATCAACGGTGATCATCCTTCTGAGGGGAATCAATACTGCATCCATCAAATCATCTCTTCTTCTACTCCTTTCTCTTTTTATTTTATTTGGTTTTGCTTTGATTTGATTTAATATTTATTTTATTTTGTTTAAATACTAATCCTTGTTTATTTTTATGTTTGTATGATGGATGGGGTGATATAAATTCACTGTAGAGAACAAAACCCATGGAGGACCCATGAAGATCCATGGAATGCCATAGATTAAATTTTGTACTTTCACGTAGTATTAGACTTTCTGAGTTTTATTTTATTTTATTTTATTTTCTGTGTTTTAATGGTATTTTTATTGTGTATTTATTTTGATTTTGGGCATGTAACTATTATTATACGTAGGTTGTAATAGCCCCGATAGTGGAAATAATGAAACCTTTAATTTTCTGTACTTTAAAATTGATTAGTTTTCTAGGATCACTTGGTAACAACCTAATTAAAATTAATGGTGGCTTTAAATTAATTTAGGTTGCATGTAAATTGTAGAATTAATTAAGCCCTAATTTAAGATTAAATTAATTTAGGTTGCATGTAAATTGTAGAATTAATTAAATTAATTTAGGTTGCTCATTAATTAAGCCCTTTTTCATAATTTGTAGAATTAAGGCCATTTAGATTTAAAACTTGTAGATTTAGGTCCACTAATTTAAGATTTCAGAATTTTTACACTTAGGCCTATTTTAGAAATAAAATAAATAGACTTAGGCTCATTTAAATAAAATTGAGTAGGAATTAGGGCTATTAGCTTTAGGTTGAGTTGTAAATTAAAATATGTAAACTTAGCTCACTTTAATTAAAAATATGTAGATTAGACTAACCTAAAGTTGATGTGCTTTATATGAATGTATTTCTTATATGCTTTTTCATGATTGGTTGCCTTTGGAATTGATGGATGTTTAATTAGAGTTTATATGAAATCACATGTAATTAGAGGATAAGATAGTAATTCATAAACTAATTCTTAATGAACACGAGACTAAAAGAAGTTGGTATTCCGTATCCAGAACTCCTGGTTGTGGTGCTAGCTTGTATTAGAGAATCGAGTTACCACCACCTTCGATTTGTCCCTGTTATTACCATGGGTGGTGACTCCTCATCTCCACGCCATGTCTTTGTGATAGTGGTTAGTGTGTTCCATAGAGCCCTGAGCTTAAACAATGTCTTGGTTGTAATAAACTTGGACGTGTGCTAAACCCTGCTGTCTACAATGGCGACTCCATTGGGGATAAGAGATACTGATTCTACTTATGTTCTTTAGAATTATTTTATTCTTTCATTCATTTTTGCATGTCCCTACTAACTGATGGTGTTGGTTTATGGTCCATTGATTCCACTAATTTCCTGAGATTGTAAATTGGCTAACCATTACTCTTAGCCTTAATTCGGTTCAAGAGAGATTACCGGGCTCATCTAACCAGAGTCTGCAACCTAAGTCCTAAAGATAGGTAGTCTTCTCTCGAGTTTGTAAACGATGCCGGGCCCCTCTAACCTTGACCTGTGACTTAAGTCTTAAAGGAGGGCATCTTAATAAGGGAACCTGGACCTTTTTCACCGGACTCAGCTCATGTAGTGGCCTAGTAACTTCCCTTGGGATTTATCCCAATTGCTTATGTTAGTTGTTGTGAGGTATTTCTATCTATAAAGGTCCAAGCTCATACTTTAGAAACCCATTTGGGCTAATAAAGATTGTGCTACACTTTTATACCTGGAAATACTATTTCTATGCTTTACTGCTTTGAGAGATTTGGCATGCACATCGATACTTGATATCCCCTGTTGATATTAAGGCCAAGACAAAAAATCCTAGGAAAAGAGACTCACCATTGAACACATGTGTGGGAGGGTTAAGGTTAGATGGATGTATGTTTTACACTTGACTTGATACTTATTACTTGCTACTTATTGCATAGCACGTGCATCATGCATACATGTATACATACATCTCATGCATTATATTAACACTTTTTTTTATAGCCATCATAGATTCATCTGGGTCATCCTATGTTTGGTCACGGAAAGGTGGCAGATTGGTGAGAACCGATTCGAGTTTAAAGACCATAACCAAAGAAATCCTTCAAAGATTAGAGAAGAGTCCTATGAATCCACTCTGCCTAGAAGCTAAACCAATTCTAACTAAGCAAACAGAAAAGATGGAATAAGGAAATTGGACCCTAGAGGACATCAAAGGAGCATTGATGGATGATATGAGAGCCATGATGCAAGATGAACTGAGACAAGATCAAGCTGGGTTAATGCCACCTCCTGTAGTTGCACCTACTCTTGCTGCTATACCACCTACTACTGCTAATCCTCCTGTTGAGGATGCTCCATCTGCCCATAATGACAATGTCAGGGGGTAACTTGTAAATGTTGCTAGCAATGTGCCTATTATGGAAATGAAATTGGAGGATGTTGAGAACTGCGTGGTTAAGAAAGAAAAAAGGGAATTGCTTGAGCAAGTTCAGGAGCTAGAAACCAAGCAGATGCAAGCACTGAATCAGAAGATGTCTAAGATGGAAGAGTTGATAAGAGGGCAAGGCATGGGGTATTCATATGATTTTGATGACATGATGAACATTAAAGGGGATAAGCTCCCAGAAAAAGTTTAAAATGACTCAACTCCAGAAGTTTGATGGTACTGGAGATCCAAGGATACACCTTAGTCAATACACTACAACTATGAATACTACTAAACCCCGCCGTCTACAGTGGCGACTCCACTGGGGATCGAAGCTAGAATATCTGGTTTATTATTATACGTAATTCTAATTGGAATTATACATTTTCCAACTTTTTTTTTTGTAGGAGATGTCAGGAAGAGAAACGAGGCCCTTTGCCATAGCATCAATGGAGATGAAAAAAAGATAAAATCAGCCTTATGCCATGACCTCAAGGGCGAAGTATCACAACCCTTGTAAACAGAGACATCATCAACATAATTAAAAAGGGAAGAGTGCGAAAAATAATGTTGCATTCTGACAAAATTTCTTCACCTGTAAACAGATTAGACTAACTTATAGTATTTTGTGCAGGGAAAACAAAAGAGAATGAAGAAGGAGAAAAGAACCAGCATAATAGTAAGAATAGGCAAGAAGGCAAACGCCAATCGCTTATCAGAATATTACCCCATGTGACAAATGTCTTGATAAATACTCAAGGGAAGTAACAAGATTCTATCCCTTTAGTTTATGCAATAAAGTGCAATGTCCATACTAAAATTCACAAATTGAAAGTAAATTCATCTAATTCATGAGATCACGTGTGAAAACTTATCTCATGAACTTTGATCTTAATAGCTCTCTTTTATTAGCTTTGTAGAGTTTAGATGTCTAGTTGATGACTCTGCGCTGAGAGTTTCTAAACTTTAATCAATCTAATGCTTGCTTTGCACCCGAACGAGGGGAAGAATACGCAAAAAACAAAATCTATGGACTTGTAGCATAAATTGCTTGGATTTAGAGTATCATTTCAGTCTTTTTGAATAATAAATATGCATCCAATCTACTCCAATGCTCAAATTGAGTAAGAGTACAAAATCCCTTGGCGGTATCTACACTGAGTGATACGAGAAAGGCGGGGGAATACTAAGAGGAGAATTGAAATAAGAGCAAACATTTCTAATCTACTCTAATGCTCAGAAATGAGTAAGAGTATCAACGTGAATCTTTTGGTGGTATCCACGCTGAGTAGTATGGGAAAGGCAGGGGAATACTAAAAGAGGACCACATTAAAAGTTTTTCTATTTACTCCAATGCTCCTTAAGAGTATGAGTATCTAAATAACCTTTCCAATGGTATCTACGCAGAGTAATATCAGAAAGGTGGGGGAATACTCGGATAAGGAAGAAAGCACATTAATAACTCAAAGATTGTTTTGATCCTCAAAATTCGATCTATTTATGCTTAATTTCTACAAGTTTTATTTAATAAATTCTCTTTAAATCTAGGTGTGAAAGTCAGCTCTTCACTTGGTAAATAAACACTCTCAGTATAAGGTAGTTAATGATACCTCTAACTTTTGTACAATAATCATACTGAAACTAACTTTAACAAGTTTTTAAATCCAGAAGAAAATACACTCAATATGTGTCATCAGCACCGACATTATCAAGTCAAATCAAGGTCATCTAGCAATGAAGGCAGCTGATCAAAGTCAATCAGTAGAGAAATTCAAAGCAATCAGTCAGCGCCAACATAAAATTCCAGTCGATGTGAAATTCAAAAGGTGATGTCTGCATTTTTCACATATTGCATTCACTCAGTTATATGGTACGTGGTAGCTATAACTTTGATTCACTCAATTATATGCTACATGGTAGCTATAACATAAATTTGAAGTTCATTTCATTATATGCTACACAGTAGCTGTAACAACATTTTAAATTCACTTTAGCTAGACATTACATAATAGTTATAGCACATTTTCAAATCACAAGTTCACTAGAATTTCCACAGGAACTATAATGCAATTAGCTAGAGCCCCATAGGGAATATAGTCAATTTCTTCAATTCATTTCGCTAGACGTCCTATAGGGAATATAGTGTATTTTTAAATCAATACTATACGTCCGAGTGTAGTGTATTTTCAAATCAATACTATACATCCGAGTATAGTGTATTTTCAAATCAACACTATATGTGCGAATATAGTGTATTTTCAAATCAACACTATCCGTCCAAGTACAATATGTTTTCAAATCAATACTATATGATCGAGTATAGTATATTTACAATTCAACACTGTACGTCCGAATATAGTGTATTTTCAAATCGACACTATACGTCGAGTATACTGTATTTTCAAATCGACACTATACGTCGAGTATAGTGTATTTTCAAGTCAACTATATATGTCCGAGTATAATGCATTTTCAAATCAACACTATACGACCGAGTACAGTGTATTTTCAAATCAACACTATACATTTGAATATAGTGCATTTTCAATTCAACACTATACGACCGAGTATAGTGTATTTTCAAATCAACACTATACGACCGAGTATAGTGTATTTTCAAATAAATACTATACGTCCAAGTATAGTGTATTTTTAAATCAACACTATACGATCGAGTATAGTGTATTTTCAAATCAACACTATACGTCCGAGTATAGTGTATTTTCAAATCTTGCAGCTAGATGTTCTATAGGAGCTATCGTATATTCTCAAATCTTTTTCACTAGATGTCTCACGGAGATTATAGTGAAACTTGCTAAATGCTATATAGTGGTTTTAGCATTCTGCTTGGTGTTGTACGACAACATAAGCATTTATCGTGAACCAAGGATCACTTCTAGGTAAAAGCCTCAAGGTGCATAGGTAAGTATCTAAACTTTATGCTTTTGAGAAATTGTGTGCTTATTTGCTTTGCCGCAATTTGTCAAGCAAACAATGGCAAAGGGGGGCAACTGTAAGCACCCAATTTATAGATAATTTGAGTTAGGATGCAACAGAGGAACCAATTATAAAATTAACTGTGAAATTAGATTTGTTGGATCTGACTTATTGGTTTTTGGACTAAATTGTAAATTATTTTCATGGACCTATTTTTTTAATTTAAAAAAATAAAAAAACCCAAAATTACGTAATTCCAATTGGAATTATACATTTTCCAACTTTTTTATTATTATTATTATTTGTAATTTTAATTTATTTTAATTTTAATTGGTTGTTTTTTTGTTTTACTTGATAAATATATTTGTTTTCTAGATAAATAACAAAAAAATAAATAGATTTTTATTATTATCTTGTTAGGATTATAGGACTAAGTCTATAAATACATATTATTTTCTCTAGCTTTCTGATTCTTTGCCGTGAGCCAAATAACGCAGCCTTCTCTCTTGATTTTTCACGTACTTTTTAGTTCTTTGCTATTAATCAAATCCAAATAAATAAAAAATCATAGAAAAATACAACAAAAGCCATAGGCTTTCAATCAATGGTGATCAGTTACACTTCAAGGGTATCTATATCTAACTTCTCCTTTTTTCTGAAAGACTTTTTTTCTTGGGCTTTTTAAATTGAAGCATCTCCTCATGAGTATAGAATTCTGATGAGATTTTTCCTAAGGAATTAAGATCTTTGAAATGATTATTTGTAGAATCTCCTTGTAGTCTTCTGTGGAGCTAAACATTAAGAAATATATATTAAGGATGTTAAAAAAATTTTAGTAAGAAAAATTAAAAAAGGGAACAAATGATATATTGTATATGCCCGAGATGGGTTTCTAGTGTTCTTTTAAGGGTTTACTCTTAAGTGGAACTTTGGTTCACCGTTAACAGTCTCTTATTTACTATGTCCATCTACCTAGGACTTCATTTAAATCCAGTCTTAATGGCATCGAGCAGTAGCACTGGTAGTGAGCAACATATCCATATAGAGGCGAGTTCAGATGGCAATGCTGACAAGATTCTTGAGCTTGAGCTTGAGCTTGAGCTGACCACAGTTGAAAATCCTATATTGGATAAGATAAAAATTGCCTTGTAGGAAAGATATTTAGTACAAAAGTGTTCTCTTCCAACTTGGTGATGCAAATATTATCTCAAGTCTTAGGTTTTGTCTTAGAGTTTCAAGTACAGGAGCTAAAGAAAAAGAACACCTTTGTGTTTAAATTCTCAAGGCAGGAGGACTGTGCTAAAGTGAAGCAAGGAGCTCCTTAGACAATTCATAGAAACTTAATGGTTTTAAAGGAATGGGATCCTGCCTTATTAGCTAAGGAACTAGAGTTCTCATTAGAGTGTTTTTGGACCCAAGTAAGCGGGTTGCCTTTAAATCAGATTTTCCCTGGAAATGCCAAGAAGATTGCAGAAGCTATATTCATAAAACTAAAAGAACTAGTTGATGCTCTCTATTCAAATGATGGATTTGATCATGTGTTGAGATTAAAAGTTTGAGTTGATATGAGCAAGCCTCTTCCAAAAGGGTTCAGAAACAAGCAAGGCACAAATAGCAAATGGATCAATTTTTAATGTGAGAGATTGCCAAGTATCTGTCAAATTTATGGCTACTTTGACGATAACATAAGAAATTGTTACAGATTCACAACTCAGGAGGAGATTACTTTTCGCGTTAACAATTGCTTAAATTATGGCCCTTGGATTCATGCAAATCCAATGAAATTGGTTTCGCTCCAAGTTAGCTAAGGAATTCAACCGAAGGTGAATACAATGGTTTTGTCTTAGAAATTAGGAAATCTTTCTCTGGATTCCCCTTCCTTGGTGGTATGTAATGCTCAGGTGGAGCTGTAAGAGCTTAGTAAGGAGCCAGTATTGGAACTGCAATAGATGTAAGGAATCGATTACATGCACTAGATTGAGCGGAAGCATGGTGTGAACACGAATCTGGTTAGAGTTAATTTCAAAAATTTTCTCTTGCATGCAACCCTTGCATGAAGGCAAGAATTCCAACTATGCAAAGATCAAATCACATAAATTTACACAACTAAAATGCATGCAAAGTGGACAATATTTAACAAAACACATAGATTCACAAATCAACCAAAAACACATAGCAAGGTAAGAGACCTACATCTAAAGTTTAGTAACTCTTACAAACTCCAAATGTCGGTAGCACGCTTGATAAGCTTTAGGAAATGGTTGATGTAAATCTACAAGCTCCTAGCTCCTTAAATGTGAAGCCTCTAGCTTGAAACACACAAGTGGCACCGAAATGACTCCAAGCTTTTAAAGAATCTCTACCAGCAAGCTCCTCCTTTGTGGTGACCCGAAAGCTTGCTAGAGCTCCTCTCTTTGCTTGGATAATGTAAGAATTCTTGCTTCCTTTGGATGGATGTAGCCTTCAATTGCACAACTCTTGTACAAAGGATGATGATAATGGACTTATGAAGAAAAATAACTCTTGTATCTCTCACTTACACATTTACAACACTTAAAAGAAAGGAGAAGAAGAAGAAGACTTAACTCTTGTTTTCTATCTTTTGTGTTTTCTCTCTAATGGAAGTGGTTAGTCTTGTGTTGAGAAACTCCACTAACTTAGTGTATGTATGTAAGAGACTAATTTGGATGTGTAGAGATTCTCCACTAACTTAAGCTTGAGTGTATGATAAGCAATTTCATGCATGTGCTTACTTTTTCACTTTAAGTGTAAAATAAGCTACCTTATACATGTAGAGATTAACCAATAACTTAAGGTGCATGCTTATGACATATCTCCATGTTGTCAACCATGCAATCACATTGCATGTAAAGCTATGCTTATGTGGCCACCATGTCACATGCTTAGGTGGCACCTCCTTTAGTAAGTGGACTTAGGCTTGGGCTTATTTAAGTCTTAAATAGGCCTATCTCTACAACATCCACTAATTAGTCTTATAGACTTTATCTAACACTTAAATAAAAGCCCTTCTCACTAAAACATTTAATTATCCAAGCCCATTCATCATCCATTAAACTACATATATATGGTCCATCTCATGGCCCATATCCAAACTAGCAAAGGTGGCAAATATCAATTTGGTCCTTAAACTTAATATCACATATTAAATTAAGTCCAAATTAATATTTAATAGTCCTAACCTTTGAATTAGATTTTGGGATATGCTAGATCCCCGCATAAGCAAAAATCCAATTCAATTTATTTAATTAATTAAATAAAACTTTAATTAATAATCAAATTAATAGTTATCATTGTTGAGGCTACTTTTATGTATGTGACTTACTAGGTTTAAGTCCAAATGACAATGGAAATAAATAATATTAATAATAATATTATTGCAAACTCTTTCCAAGCTAAATATAAAAATCCCAATTAATCACATTTAGTTTCCATAAGTCGTGAGTGACCCCCAGCATAGATGTCATGACTACCCAATTGGAAATGAATGCTATCCGCAGATTCATAAGAACCATATAACATACTTATTGTGCATTCAATGTCCCTTTATTTCAAGATCCCGATATCAACTAGAGTCATGGTTAGTCAAACTCTAATTTCCTCAATCACAAGACCTCATATTCAATTCAATTCTCGATAAAACATGACTTCTACTAGAAACACTTTCTCGCAGCAAAAGTCTTTTCGGATAAGTCAAGTTTGACCTAGCCAGGTACTTATTCATTGAGAATAACTTAGATAGCAAAGGATCTTATCCCGGTTCACTCCAGGTAATGAATTCTATCTTGGCCGATCACTCATCCCTACATATAACTGACTAGAGCCACCACAAGTTATATACCCAGACATGGCTAGCATAGGTATACAAGGGGTAACAAAATCTAACCAACGATATATGGATGACTATGTAGCCTTAGGTCAAAGGACCATATGCACCATTATGTCCAAGATAGTGATTGTTGACAAAAGTGAACTTCCATGCAATCACTTATCTTACGTCACAGTTTGATCCACCCATCACATAAGTATCCACATGTTTATTCTGATATCTCATATCAAATAGTATGAGACTCATTACCTCCCACTATCGATATCACATACCGATAAAGGAAAATAGAAAAAGGTGATAGTTTATGGATTAATACCACCCATATATTAATCCTATGACTACGAACATTTTATAGTATATGTACTAAAAGAATTTATCGCTCATATTATCAACTCTTGATAATAAATTCTTTTAACATAATGCTAAAGGGTAAATACTCAAATAAATAAACACTTTATATAAATTAATATTTTATGGCCATAGGGATAAAAGTACAATGTCATTTATATTACAAGAAATGGCACTAGGGCACATCTATACTAACAATCTCCCACTTGCACTAGCGCCATTCACTACAATATCTAAGACCCATCTTCTCAAGATGACAGTCTAAATGTAGTTGGGTAAGCACCTTAGTTAGTGGATCAGCCACATTATTGGATGAAGCTACCTTTTGCACGAGCATATCACCCTTTCCAATAAATTCTCTAATAACATGATAGAGCCTTTCTATATGTTTGGATTTTTAGTGAGACCTCTGCTCCTTTGCCAAAGCAATGGCTCCATTATTATCGCAAAAGAGAGGAACTGCCGACTCAATAAAAGGAATAACTCCTAGTTCATTGACAAACTTTCAAATCTAAATAATTTCATTGATTCCGATGCAGCTATGTACTCAACCTCTGTAGTGGAATCAACAGTGATACTTTGCTTGGAACTCTTCTAGCTCACTACACCTCCATTACAGGTGAAGACAAACCCGGAGATAGACTTTCTATCATCCACATATGATTGAAAGTAAGAATCTATGAAACCTATAAACTGTAAGTAACCTCCTCCATAAGTAAAGACTAAATCCTTATTTCTTCTGAAGTAGTTAAGGATAGCCTTAACTGCCACCCAATGCTTCAAGCCGGGGTTGGATTGAAACTTTCTAGTCACACTAATAGCATAGCCAATGTCTGGCCTAGTACACAATATAGCATAAGGGCTTCCTATAGCTGAAGCATAAGGAACCTTGGCCATCTCTGCCATTTCCTCGGGTGTCTTGGGTGACATCTTCTTGGATAGGTGGATACCATGCCTAAAAGGTAACAATCCCTTCTTAGAATCAAGCATGTTGAACCTCTTCTACACTTTTTTTAAGTAAAGAATTTGGGATAAACCTATCATTCTCTTTGATCTATCTCTATAGACTCAAATCTCGAGAATATAAGTAGCCTCCCCTAAGTCTTTCATCGAGAAGGTTTTAGACAACTATACTTTCATAGAGGTCATCATACCGACATCAATACCAATAAGAAGAATGTCATCTGTATATAAGACTAGGAAAGTGAGTTGGCTCCCACTGACCTTCTTGCAAACACATGGATCATCCTCATTCTTAATGAAACCATAAGAATAGATAGCCTCATCGAAACGATGATTCTAACTCCTTGAAGCTTGCTTAAGACCATAGATTGATCTATTAAGCTTGCACACTTTTGAGCTATCCTCAAATTCAAACCTTGGGGTTGCTCCATGAAAATGTCATCCTCAACATAATCATTAAGGAAGGCAGTATTGACATCCATCTACCAAACCTCATAGTCGTAGTGTGTGGCTATAGCAAGAAGAATCCAAATGGATTTAAACATGGCTACTGGCAAGAAGGTCTCCTCATAGTTGACCTCTTGCATTTGGCGAAACCCTTTGCTATAAGCCTAGCTTTATAGGTCTCTACCTTCCAGTCTGCACTAATCTTTCTCTTGAAGATCCATTTACACCCAATAGGTACAATACCCTTGGAAGGATCAACAAGTGTCCAGACATGGTTTGCATACATGGAATCCATTTCGGTTCTCATTGCCTCAAGCCATCTCAAAGAATCTTTATCACATAAAGCTTCTTTATATGTAGTAGGATCATCAACATGAATGCTCTATTCATGAATATGCAACTCTTGCATATCATGCAGAAAGCCGTATCTCTCTAGAGGATGAGATACCCTACTAGACTTTTTAGGAGTTTGTGTGATGACATTCTCAACTGGAATAGGCTCTTTGGGTTGATCAATTTGTTGGGCTTCTTTAGATGACTCCTCATCTAACATTATCTTCCTTCCTTTGCCATCTTCCTTTATAAACTCTTTCTCAAGAAAAATAGCATCTCTGCTTATAACAATAACTTGTTCGGCAGGAAGATAAATGCAATACTTTAAACTATCTTTAGGATATCCAACAAACTATCCTTTAATCGACTTTGCATCCAACTTATTCGATTTCAACTTTTTGATAAAAGCTGGGCATCCTCAAATCTTAATATGCTTAAGACTTGGTGTCCTACCATGCCATATCTCATATGGTATGGTAGAAACGGACTTGGATGAAACACGATTAAGGATGTACAAGGCCGTTTAGAGTACAAAATCCTAAAGTGATATAGGAAGATCGGTGTAGCTCATCATAGAACATACCATATCTAATAAGGTACGATTCTACCTCTTAGACACACCATTCAATTGAGGTATTCCAGGCGGTGTGAGTTATGATGTAATGCCATGTTCCTTAAGGAACTCAACGAACTCGGTACTTAAGTATTCACCTCCTCGATATGATCTTAGAGTCTTAATAGTTTTCCTAGTTTGGTTCTCTACTTGGGCCTTGAACTCCTTGAATTTTTCAAAGGATTCACTTTTATTCTTCAAAGAAACAAATGCCAATACCTTGATAGATTATGTATAAAGGTGATGAAGTAGTAGAAACCACCCCTAGCCATTTCACTAAATTGTCCATATATATCACTATGTATGATCTCCAACACATTCTTGGCTCTTGCCATTTGTCCAATAATAATGACCTAGTCATCTTGCCTTGAAGACAAGCCTCACAAGTTGAATTGGATGTGGATTCAAGATTGCTTAAGATTCCTATCCTTTCTCACTTTGTGATCCTATCCTTCACAATATGACATAATCTCAAGTGCCAAAGATATTTAGAGTTAGAGGCATTTTTTATTAGCATTGCATTCACATCACTCACATTAGTTTGAGGCTTATTATTATTGGACATATTATCAACATAATATAAACCATGTATTAAATAATCCATGCCTACCATTTCATTTCCAAAATGAATCTTACATACATCTATACTAAAAAGGAATTCATAACCATTTCTAGTTAAACTAGAAATAAAGATAATGTTCTTATAGGCATTAGGTATATGCAATACATCTTCCAATAACAAAACATGATTACATAAATCAATTGAAGTGGATCTTATAGCTTTGGCTGCAACACTTACACCATTTCCTAGCTTTAGGGTCACTTCATTGGGCCTCAACCTCCTCTTATTTGCTAGATCCTACAAGGATGAACAAATGTGAGAACTTGCACCGGTATCCAATACCCATCCATTAGATGAGCTTTTAGAACATTTAGAAGCAAATAAATTAGAGAAAGTCTCACCTTCTTCTAGCTTACCCTTTCCTTTTGTCTTGTGAAACTTAAGGAACATAGGACATTTCCTCTTCCAATGTCCTTTACCTTGGCAATGGAAACACTTTCCCTTGCCTTGCTCTTCCCTCACATTGGCCTTGTCCTTATTCTTGGCTATGCCACCCGTGGGCTTGACAACACTTATCTTACCCTTCTTCTTTTTATTGCCTTTCTGCTTTGTCCCACCAGAAGTGGCAATAAGGGCAACCTCTTTCCCTTTGCTCCCTTAAATAGCCTTTTAGGCCGTCATGAGCATGTTTAAAAGCTCCACAAGAGTGCACTCTATCTTGTTCATATGGAAGTTGGCAATGGTTTGCCCAAATGATTCGGGAAGGGATTGAAGGATCAAATCCACTTAGAGGTGGAAGTCCATTATGAAGTCTTGACTCTCTAGCTCCTCCATAAATCTAATCATGGAGTTCACATGGGCTCCCATATCCTGTCCCTCCCTCATCTTAGCACAGAAAAGCCGCTTAGATATCTTATACCTAGCGGTCCTACTTTTTTCACCAAATAACTCTTTGTAGGTGAAGCGGGATTTCCTTTGCACTTGTGTACTTCTCATGTTATTGATGGATTTTGGTGCTCATGGAAGCCCATATGATGCAACGTGCTTGTATATCATCATCCTTCTAGTTTTCTAGAGTGACATGCTCCTCTTGGGAAGTGGTATGGGTGGGCTTTATTCCAATACATAAAGTATTTTCTCAGACGCTAAAATAACATTTAGGTTCCTTAGCCAATCTATAAAATTAGGGCTCATGAGCCTATGTTGGTCGAGTATAATTGCGAGTGGGTTTGATGGTCTCATATTATCAAGTTTCTATGAAAGGTAACAAGATTAATTAGTTATGTGACATTGTTATTTTCCATTAGATTTGGTTTTTAATCATAATGGCCTCCCACTAACTTAGCGAATCCTACCCTTCCAAAGTAGGAAACGGAAATCCCTTGTTGGATGGATTTCTAGTGGGTGATGGAGTTCTTAATGGGCCACTAATATTCCTCAAGTACACATTGCCATTCTTGGAATAATAGTTCTCATTAAGTGGACAACTCATGTCCATCACATCTCATGTGAGGTTCCATTAAACGGACTCCTAATGTTACGGGCCTCAAGTACACATTGTCGTTCTTGGCCTTTGGCATTAGTTAGGTCCACACCATTGGATTAGTGTGATGTATGGATTTGAACACTACAAACCTCATGTACTCCTATTTGACATTATTGGCCCATATTGTATCCATACACCCACAACATCTCATGCTTAACAATAATACTACATGAATCTCTTAGGCCTAATGTATGCCCCTATGTGTCCATAGCCAATATACACAAGCCCACAACCATGTAAGTTATTGCTCCAATGGAGAGCCTAGACCTAAACTTAATTTGGAAGTTTTTCGGGTCTTTTATTATTAAGGTCTCACTTTTCACATTAGCCAATTTCAATTGTATATATCTCATACATACATGGCATGGAATCTATTCATATATACATATCATATATGCATATAGCATGTTACAATATATATATCACATATATACATATAACATGCAAAATGGATGCACAAATAAGGAGTGATCATGGGCCTTCCTAAGCCTATTCTAACTCTTAGAATAAATTACAAATGGGCCTAGCCTAAGAAAAGCCTCCAATCCATGAACTCCTTTGTCACCATCTCCATGGGCCTTGATCCATGCCATCAAAAGGTTGAATGGGCCACCATCTTGAGCATTTTAAGACCAAGTCACAACTCTTGTGATTTACATTCAATCCTTGGCATACCAAGGCAAATATTTACATCCTATCTCAGTGTAATTAACATTTAATTACATCCATAATCATTCATTGCATGTATGACAATCAAACATATAACAAAATACAACTCTTGCATGTTAAAATTAATTTATAAGGCATACAAAAAAAGGTTGAAAAATGCTATCCATGGGCATGTCTGCCATTATATGGGTGTGTCTGCCCTACCCAAAAAGGATAAATTTATACACAGCCTAGGACATGGTCATGTCCCAGGGTGTGTATAGCTGTTGTTTCATAAACATAGCATTTTTTTGCATGTTTTTGTGACAACACTTGCAACCAACATCAACAATAATCACAACACTTGTAATTATCATAACTTTTAGCATGTAAATTATATGATTTTGGCTCTGATACCACTTGTAAGGAATCAATTACATGCATTGGATTGAGCGGAAGCGTGGTGTGAACAAGAATCTGGTTAGAGTTAATTTCAAAAATTTTCTCTAGCATACAACCCTTGCATGAAGGCAAGAATTCCAAATATGACAAGATTAAATCACATAAATTTACCAAATTAAAATGCATGCAAAGTGGACAACATTTAGCAAAACACATAGATTCACAAATCAACCAAAAACATATAGCATGGCTAGAGACCTACATCCAGAGTTTAGTAACTCTTACAAACTCCAAATGTCGGTAGCACGCTCGATAAGCTTTAGGAAATGGTTGATGCAAATCTATAAGCTCCTAGCTCCCCAATTGTGAAGCCTCTAGCTTGAAACACACAAGTGGCACTAGAATGGCTCTAAGCTTTTGAAGAATCTCTACCTGCAAGCTCCTCCTTTGTGGTGATCTGAAAGCTTGCTAGAGCTCCTCTCCTTGCTTGGATAATGTAAGACTTCTTGCCTCCTTTGGATGGATTTAGCCTTCACTTGCATAACTCTTGAATAAGGGATGATGATAATGGACTTATGAAGAAACACAACTCTGATATTTCTAACTTACACACTTACAACACTTATAAGAAAGGAGAAGAAGAAGAAGACTCAACTCTTGTTTTCTCTCTTTTGTATTTTGTCTCTAATGGAAGTGGTTAGTCTTGTGTAGAGAAATTCCACTAACTTAGCGAATGTATGTAAAAGACTAATTTACATGTGTAGAGATTCTCCACAAACTCAAGCTTGAGTGTATGATAAGCAATTTCATGAATGTGCTTACCTTTTCACTTTAAGTGTAAAATATGCTACCTCATGCATGTAGAGATTGACCACTAACTTAAGGTGCATGCTTATGACACATCTACATATTGTCAACCACGCAATCACATTGCATGTAAAGCTATGCTTATATGGCCACCATGTCACATGCTTAGGTGGCACCTCCTTTAGTAATTGGACTTAAGCATGGGCTTATTTAACTCTTAAATAGGTCTATCTCTACAACATCCACTAATTAGTTTTATGGGCTTTATTTAACACTTAAATAAAAGCCCTTCTCACTAATACATTTAATTATCCAAGCCCATTCATCATCCATTAAACTATATATATATAGTCCATCTTATGGCCCATATCCAAACTAGCAAAGGTGGCAAATATCAATTTGGTCCTTAAACTTAATGTCACATATTAAATTAAGTCCAAATTAATATTTAATAGTCCTAACCTTTGAATTAGATTTCGGGATATGCTAGATCCCTGCACAAGCAAAAATCCAATTCAATTTAATTTAATTAATTAATTAAACACTTTAATTAATAATTAAATTAGTTGTTATCATTGTCGGTGCTACTTTTATATGTGTGACTTACAAGGTTCAAGTCCAAATGGCAATGGAAATAAATAATATTAACTCTTAATATTATTGGAAACTCTTGCCAAGCTAAATGTGAAAATCCCAATTAATCACATTTAGTTTCCATAAGTCGTGAGTAACCCCCAACATAGATGTCACGACTACCCAATTGGAAATGAATGCTATCTGCAGATTCCCAAGAACCATAGAACATAATTACCGTGCACTCAATGTCCCTTCATTTTAAGATCTCGACATCAACTAGAGTCATGATCAGTCAAACTCTAATTGCCTCAATCATATGACCTCATCTTCAGTTCAACTCTCGACAAAACATGACTTTTACTAGAAACACTTTCTATCATATAAACTCTTTTCGAATAAGTCAAGTTTGACCTAGCCATGTACTTATTCATCGAGAACAACTTAGATAGCATAGGATCTTATCCCGATTCACTCCAAGTTATAAATTCCATCTTGGCCAATCACTGATCCCTACATATAACTGACTAGAGCCAC
>CATIWM010197196.1:0-12106 GCA_949671775.1 Mallotus repandus
TTTTTAAAGTAATGCTATATGTACTATTTTTGTGAGGTGTTAAAGTAGTGCTACATGCATTGTAAGTGCTACTAGTTTTATTTACATGATCATGTTATCATGTTTCTTTTTGTGTTTAATTTTTGTTTTAGCATATTTGCATTGTTAGGCCTTATTTTTACTTTGCCCCTCATATTAAACATTTTATGTATGAATTTATTTTTTTCCAAGGGAAATAAATTTTAAATTTATATTTCTTATCATGTCCTAAGGGAGAGAAGTAGAGAAATATATTATAAAATTTTTTGATAAAGGGGGAGAAAGTTTTGTTTTTCAAATGTACAATTTTTTAATCTTTCTCATGCTTATTTTCAATCGGTATCAATTTCTAATTTCAATCGATATCATCTTTCAAATGGTATACCTATTTTTTAATTGGTATCCTTTTGGTTTATGTTTAGTTTTTTACTTCTCTTCTTAGTATCTTTTAAGTTTATGTTTAGTATCTTAAAAGGGGGAGAAAATTGGCATCATTATTCTTTCATTGCCTTGTTTTCTGTTTTACAAAAGGGGAGAGAAATTGATTTTTTTTTAAATATTCATTTGACTTGTTTTTCATATTTTATTTCCTCCCTTTTTAACTTTGTCAAAGGGGGAGAGAAATATGTTATTTTGAATGATAGAATGATATATGATTTTTGAATTGTTTTCTCTCACCTAAGCACATATTGAGGGGAGATATTTTTAAAACTATTGAGGGGGAGTATTAAAAATAAAAGCACACACATACACTTAGTGATTTTTATTTATCATTCAAAATTGATTGTCAAAGTCAAAAGGGGGAGATTGTTGACCCTTTGCATGATCAAGGTCATGATCAATCTCAATTTAACCTTTCTTTTGACTTTAACAATCAATTTTAGGTCACTAATGCTTTGTATTCAAATATGATTATAAGCATAGGTACAATAATACTCTCAATGAGTGCTAAGTCAATTGACAAACTTTTCAATTTTGAATCACATTTGAAGTCTTCAAAGACCTCTAAACATTTTCCCTTATGCATGGAAAATGAACTAAATGCAAAGGAGTGCGTTCAGATGCAAAACGGACAAGTTTTCATGAGGCCAGCCTCCGCTCAGGGTCCAGCCTACCCCCAGGGTCTACGCTCACAACCCCAACTCCTCATGCCTAAAATAAGAGAAAGAAGGCTACAATGCTCAAGGTCTATGCTCACGATCCTGACCAGACCCTGAGTGTTTCCAATGGACATTTTTGTGAGTAACCGTCAATTTTTGAATGCTCAGGACCTTGAGCATCTTAGATCTTGCAAAAGTTGAATTTGCATTTATTGAAGGAAAGAGACATAATTAATGCCTCTAATAACTATATTTTTTAAGCTTAATATATATATATGCTCTAGAGTTGTTTTTTAAAATAATAACAACAATTACCTTACTCTTTGATTATCAAAAACTCTCTAAGCATTCATTAAGCTTCATTTTCTTTTATTCAATATTCTTTCTTAGAGTTGGTTGTGTATTAGAAATAGAATTTCTACTTCTTCTAAGTCTTAGGATAGATTAGAAGGGAAGTGAGAGTTATTTTTAAGGAATTGGTTTTAAGTGTTTAGCAATTAAAACACTAGGGAAGTTGGTTTAAAAGTGAGCCTCAAAACTCTTATTTCTGTGGTTAAAAAGTAAGCCTAGAAAATCTTGTTTGCAAGGTTTGAGTTTAGCCAAAAAATCTAGTTGTAAAAATCAATCTAAGGGAATAGATTTTGGTGATTTAAAATCCTAACTTGGGGATAAGTTAGGTGGAGACATAGAATTGTTGATAATTTGAACTCCTTAAATATTTGTGTTCATTATTATTCATTCTCAATTCTCTTTTAATTCTTGTTTAATCTTTTAATTTTCTTCAAATCTTCTATTAGCCCTATTCACCCCCCTAAGGCACTTTCATCCGTTTTTTAATTTCCAAGGAAAAAAATCATTTTGTTATAACTTCATTTATGTTGTTTAGATTGCTATGTATCAAAATTTAAAATCTATCCCTGTTTAACAATTTTTTATCTACATTTTCCCTCCCTATTAGGCCACTTTTGGTTTGCTTCCTAATATCGATAAGTCATTATTTGTGTTTCATGTTTCATTATATTTGGCTTTATGGTTTTTAGATTGTTATTTATAAACATCAATATTTCCTATACATTTACAATTATTCTTAATATTATTTTCATCGTTGTTTTTGTAGCTCAACTATTTAAATCAATATGCAATTATCCTATCTTTCTATCTACATTTTCCCTCCCTATTAGGCCCCTTTTGGTTTACTGCCTAATATTGGTACATCATTATTTGTGTTTCATATTTCATTCTATATATATATATATATATGAATTGGCTTTATGGTTTTTAGATTGTTATTTATAAACATCAATATTTCCTACACATTTATGATTATTCTTAATATTATTTTCATCATTCTTTTTTTAGCTCAACTATTTAAATCAATATGCAATTATCTTATGTTTCTATCTACATTTTCCCTCCCTGTTAGGCCACTTTTGGTTTGCTGTCTAATATTGGTACGTCATTATTGGTATTTCATGTATCACTCTATATTCATATATATAAATATATATAGATTCCATGTCAACAGTCTAAAGAAAATGTCCAATGGTAAACTTTTTTTTGTTTTTGTTGACATTGTAAATAATATTGAAGGTCCAGTACATTATATGTTATTTTTACATGTTATACAAATTACGTACGTTGAGAAAATTTAACTTGATGTTGAATATGTTTTTCGATTTTTTTAAAACATATTCCCATTTAGGTAGCAATTATTTACTCGATTGTGAATTTTTTTTATGGGCTTGCATCATCTTTGAATGCTTTCGATAGTTCAGTTCAAGTTCATGTGACATAAAGAGAAAAACAACATTCTCTTTTCCTTGGATTGAAAAATAATTTTTTCATTGTTTAAATGTTTAATTAACAAATCAAAATAATTCAACCTATCTTAGATGAAGAAATTGTGCTTCACACTTATCAAATAAAAGAAGGCATTGTCAATCATTTCCAACTAGCCAAGAATTCCAAACCATATATCCACATGTTGCTTTTGTTGATGGACGTTAAAAGAAACAACGTACATGACTTGCACTTAAATTTTCTTCCTAATTTTCTCTTCAAAAATTAATTATTTTGATTCTTCCATTAAATGTTCTTACCTTTAGGTTATCATTTGCAAAAATCTGACATAGGCAGCCCAAATAACGAGTGCCATATTATGAGACGTTATATTAGGATGTAGAGGGCGTCAAAAATGTGTTGTCTAATAAAAAAAATTATCCTCCTTGCTGTAAAAAAGGTAGAATTACATTATCTTTCTTGCAACTACCTCCTCCCTTTTTTTGTGATTTAATGTCATATTATAAAAATCCATATCGAAATATTTTAGAGAAAATATTTGATTATACAATTCTATCTTTGGTTTTTCATTTATGGGTGGTAAGATTGACCATGTGATTAATAGAAAACTATGTATGTATATTTTCAAAATTTGCAGTCAAAATTCACCATATGATTGGTTCTTTATTGCCTATTGATAGTGAAAATCCTAGATTTGCACAGTTGTACATTTATGACACAGAAAATTAAGTTAAAAATCGTACTTCATTTTTTAATTGTCAACCTTTAACTAATATTAATTTATTGATAGTTGATGGTTTAATTAAGATGTTTGATGATGTTAATATTATCGCAAAATCATTTAGAATGGTTAGAGATAGATTTAAAGAAAATAATTTTATTCCTTTAAAATTAAAACTGTTAGGAAAAAAATCTAAAGATAGTAGCCGATACTTCATGTTCAGAGGTTGCTGGTCTAATTGTTGGTGATTTTGGAGTATATGATAAAAATTGAGATATTATCGTTGAATATAAAACTAGACAGTTAAAAAAAATTTGTTCTTTTCATTCAAGCCTTATGACAATGCAATACCCTATGTTTTTTTCGTATGGGGAGGATGGGTGTAAAATTGATATTGAGTGTGTTTCTATTAGTCCTTTGCATTATTTTTCAGGGAAATTCATCATAATGCGTGAGTATTATACATATAGACTGCAACAAAGATTTTTAGAAGGCGCAACCCTTTTAAGAGGTGGTCATTTATTCCAACAATACATTATCGATGCGTTTATGTATTGAAAAAGATCAACTATATTTTATTAGAAGTAATCAAAAAGAATTTAGATCTGAAATATATTTAAGTATAAAAATGCTATTCATAAAGGGTTCGTAATTTAAACGATATTGGAAAATCAATAATTATATTATCGTCTAGTTATACAAGGAGCCCACATTACATGATTGAACTTTATCGCGATACTATGGCTATTTGTAAATTCTATGGACATCTTGATTTATTTATAACTTTTATATGTAATCCATTATGGCAAGAAATCTGACGCATGCTTGATTATATTAATGGACAACGTCTTGATGATAGACCTGACATTATTAATCGTGCCTTTAAAGTTAAGTTGTTTCAATTGGTTGATGATATTAAAAAATGAACAATTTGGTAAAATAATTGCTTTTATATACATAGTTAAGTTTCAAAAAAGAGGATTGCCATACGTTCATTGTTCGGTTTGGTTAGATAAAATAGCAAAACCAAAAGTTGCATTTAATATTGATTCCATAATATCTACTAAACTCCTATCTTTAGAATTTGAACTTAAAATGCATAATTTGGTTTCTAAATTCATGATTCATGGTCCTTGCGTTCCTATTAATTCATCATCTCCTTGCATGAAAAATGATAATTGTTCAAAATATTATCTTAAAAAATATCAACCTAAAACATATAATGATTCTAATGGTTTTACCACATACATACGTAGAGATAATGGTGAATTTGCCATGAAAATAGATAATCATTTTGTTGTGCCACACAATAAACAACTTATTTATAAATATGAAGCTCATATATGTTTTGACTATTGTTATCAAACGTCAATAATTAAGTATTTATTTAATTATATAAGCAAAGGAACCGATAGATATATGTTGTTATTCATAACCATGGAAAGGATGCATTAGAATCTAATTATATACATAATAATGTTGTTGATGAAATAAAAGAACATTTAGATTGCTGATATATTTCTCCATATAAAGCATCTTGGCATCTTTTTGAATTTCATATACATTATATATACCCAGCAATAAAAATTAGTTGCTCATTTAGAAAACATGAATCAAATTTTATTTTGTCCAATCGACAATTTGTCACGTATCACCAATGATTTAACCTATACACATACTATATTTACTTAATGGATGATATAAATAAGATACAATAAGAAGCTAAAACTTTAGCATACGTTGAATTTTCCACCAAATGGGTTTGGCATTCTCGCGAAAAAAAAAATATGGACTAGACAAAAGCAAGTTCGTTGTATAGGTTGAATAGCATATATCGATCCAAGCTCAGGTGAATTATATTATTTAAAAATGCTTTTAAATATTGTTAGAAGAATGAAAACATTTTAGGATATTAGAACTGTTTTGTGCGTTTTGCATTAAATATTTCAGTCAGCATGTAATGCACATGGTTTGTTAGGCAACGATGCAGAATGGATTAGTGCACTTGAAGAAGCTATGTTGCATGCCACTTCTCAATTACGTCAATTTTTTACTGTGTTCGTTATTTTTTTGGGAAGTTGGGGAGCCATATAAACTTTTTGATTTTTTTTGGAAGACTTTTGTTAATAATATCAAGTATGAATTAACCATCTCACTAGGGTTTTCATGTGCATCTATTTTGGAACATTTTTTTTAAATAAATTTTTAATGGAATTATAAAAAATATTCAACAAAAATTATTCTTTCCTCTCTAATTTTGATATGCCTTAATCCACTATTTTTTTAGAGTGTGACGTTAATAATAGATTTCTCTTTGAAGAACTAAGTTATGAAATTAAAACACTCGAAAAAAATTCATGTTTTTTTGAATCATTAAATGTAGAGGTATACGATAATGTTATTAATGTTGTAAACCATGAAAATGGATGATTGTTCTTTTTTTATAGGCATGAAGGAAAAAACAAAACATATTTATATGAAACTATTATACCGTGCTTATGATCTATAGGCAAAACTGTTTTGGTTGTTGCTTCATTTGGAATTGCATCGTTGTTGTTATCTGATGGAAGAACCATGCATTCTCAGTTTAAAACACCTTTGAAAATTAACAAACATTCATCATGTGAAATTAAAAAATGTTCATAATTAGCTAAATTATTAAAGGAAGCATGTTTGGTTATATGGGATGAGGCTCTTATATGTCATAAACATTGTTTTGAAGTAGTTGAAAGAACACTCAGAGATATTTTATGTCATGCAAATGATGACTCACAAAGTATACATTTTAACGGTAAAACTATTTTACTAGAAGGCAATTTTAGACAAATTTTGTCAGTTATTATGAATAATAACAAAAAGGATGTTATAAATGCATCGACAACACGCTCTAAATTATGTAATTTTTTTAAAATTTACCAATTAACAATTAACATGAGGTTATCAACAAGTGATGCCTTGACATATCAAAATCATGAATTAGCCCAGTTTTTTAAATGGCTTTTATCTATTGGTAATGGGAAAATTCCAATGAAAAAGAAGTTTATAGTGAAAAGATAACTTTATTCAAATACCTTATAAAATTACTTTTAAAACATTATGAAAATCCCATATAGGAAATAATAAATAAAATATATACAAATTTTTCAAATGAATATATCGATTATCGATACATAATGGAAAGAGCAATTATAACTCCAACAAATGAAATAGTTGATGTTATAAATAGACAATTTTAGAATCAGTTATTGAAGAAGAAAAAGTTTATTATAGTTTCAACTCAATATGCAAAACATTTGCATAGCTTGAAGATTTAGATGTTTTGTATCCTATAGAATTCCTTAACTCATTAAGTTTTAATGGATTCCCACAATATGAATTAAGACTCAAGAAAAATGTTCCTATTATGTTGCTCCAAAATATAAATTCAAGTATAAGATTATGTAATGAAATGTGATTAATGATTGTAGAATTAGGGAAATAATTATTGAAGTTGTTGTCATAGCTAGTTCGCATTATGGAGAAAAAAGCCTTCATATTAGAATTATACTAACATATCAGGATAAAAAGTGGCCATTTATTTTAAAAAGAAGACAATTTCCTATAAAAACTTGATATTGCATGACTATAAATAAAAGCTAAGGTCAAACATTAAAATAAGTTGGTTTACATTTAAAAGATGATGTATTTTCCTATGGCTAATTATGTGTAGCATTATTGAGAGTTACTTCTTATATAGGGGTTAGGATTTTAATACACAATAAATTAAATCTTAAATATGAATATCAAAATTATACAAAAAATATTGTCTACTATGAAAATTTAAATGAAGTTGTATAAAATCATTTACATACCATTTACTTATTTTTATGAAATGACTGTCACAATTTTTTGTTCATTGATTTTTTAAAAACAATTATGTTATTAATGGCAATTAAAGAAATGGCATATGCTTTTTTTGGAATATTAACAATATAAATAGGAATATTCGAATAAAGGCACAGATTGTTCAAATATGGAAATTGGTAATATTAGCAACTTAGATGATGTTTATAGCTTAGAGTTCATGATGCTTGATGACAATGTTCTATTTAAATTGCTATATGTATATATATTTATGTTGATTTTTTTAGAAAACAATGTTGATTCAATGTAGAGAACAATTCCAAAATAACTAATCGATCATTTTAGGCCAATGTTAATTAAAGGAGAATTTTATGATATATTGAGATTTGTTGTTGTGCTTGCATAGTCAAGTTACAGAGTTAGTAACAATCCTTTTCAAATTCAATTGTTAAAGAACACTTTCGTTAAAGTGTTTGATGACAAGAATGCTTTGATACCTTTTGAGAGATTTGAGTTTCTTAAATTTGATGTCAATTTATTTATGTATTAATTTACTAACTTATTTTTCAGACATGTTCGGCCAAATTGTTAGCATTGGAAATGTTGAGGATGTTCGAATCGCCGGACAAACTACAAGGAAAAAAAATATTTCACTTAAAAATGAAGAGTATGTAATTGTTTTATTTTACATCTATATATGTATATGCATATATATACACACACACACACACATATATATATATATATATATGTTTGTGTGTGTGTATTACAAAACTTATGATCTAACCATTTACAAATAAAGTTTTCACAAGGATGAAACGCTTAACATCACTTTATAGGATAAAGTTGTTGATGCATTTCGAGATGACATAATTCTCGAGGAAGAAAACAATGGTCCTGTTATAATTGTTGTTTTATCGGTGTCTATAAGAAGATTCAATGGTAGTTTTTTTATATTACACGTGTGTTATGTTACAATTTTATTAGCCTTTTATTCTCTTAAAAATTAATAATGGTTTAATTCTTTTGACATATTCAAAAGAGGACATAACGACTAATAACACCTTAGCAATGAAATTTTTTGTTAACCTTAACATTCCACAATTTGTTGCTCTTAGAGAGAGGTCTATGTATGGCTATTATTATTTCTTTTGCTTAATTATAAATTTATAATTTGCATTTTATTTTTTTTCCTTTGCTAGGTTACACTAACCTTATCAAAAGATTTTCAAAGTTCAGGCAGCATCCAATCCATCACGAGATATTAAATTGAATATAGATGTTAACAGGAAAAAGATTTCTCAATTATTGGCCTTCGACATTCACAGTGACAAGGTTAATGTATTTTTTTCCTTTTAAAATACATCAGAAAACTGTTATTCGCTCTAATCTCCTTTATTTTCCCATAAAAATGTAGGAAGTCAAGTTAGTATGCAAAGCATTTATAAGAAATGTTGAGGCAGATGTCGAATGGTGATATAGAGTGCACCATCAATGCATAAGTAATGTGTAAATTTATAATGAACAAGCATGGTGCAATAGCTGTGGTACTTTGAACGATCTGCCTATTCATTGGTAATGCTGACAATATCTCATTCTTTTAGTTACTCGTTAATATTCGTCTAATGCGATTTTTTTTTCATATAATTGTGTTACTACTTGGTTATAACTTTGATACTAATTATAACCAACACTTATAATTTTAAAATAGGTACAAATTAAATATAATTGTTGAGTTGGTCATCTAGTCGTTGATCTAATTGGCTTGCCTACGAGCACCTTGGCTGATAGTTACAGAGATTGTTACATGTTCCACCACTTATGACAAGAATTTATAAAATGGAGCAGATTTTCCAAGTTGTTATCAGCAATAAAAATGAAGATCCTTATAACCTTTCTTTTAAGGTTATTCACATTTTCAAACAAACCAACTTCTTAAATTAAAAAGTTAAGGAAAAATCAAGATTGAATTTTTCAAGTTCAATTCTAGTGTATAAACCTTTGGCCAGTAGTATGGCAAGTATTGCAAAAAGATGTATTGATTTTGGAGAAAGCACTGCACCGAGTGATGTTAAGGAATATGAAAACTCGCATGTTGATGACTCTCCTTCCACAACTATAACGATTGGTCAGGTTCATGTTAATTTATTTCCTAAAGAATCACCTCTAAAAAAATCCAGGTGCAGTTTACCATTTTTTTTATATGAAATAACTATATTAACTAAATTAACATTACATTTTGTTTATCCTAAAAAAAAGTTTTTTTTTTATATTTGTTCAGAAATGAAGATGGAGACAAATAATTAGGGATGATCATGTGGTCATTTGTAAGAATTATAATTAAACTTTAGTCTTCCTAAAAGACATGCATTTTAATAGAAAATGTGTACTATTCTATCCATGTAATTACTATATTAGTATTTCTTATTCGTATTTTAAGTTAATCTCCTTGAATGAATTATGTTTTATGAATCCATAATATTAATTAATGTTTCATTCATTTCTTTATTGTATTTCATTCCCATCATTAGCTAACATACCACTCTTCCTCCACAATTATATAGTTTTTTGACTAATTTTTGCCAATCATCTTAATTTACTTAATTTTCAATGGAACAAGGTTATATATATATATATATCAAACAAAATTTAAAACAGTATAAACATATTTGGAAAAAAAATGTTAACTGAAATAATTAGGTAATCAACACCATTAGAAATCAAATAAACAATATATAAAAATACGTCAGTATTAAAATTAAATTGAGTATCTATGAAAATGATACATATTAACAATAATCCAATGATACATTAACAATATAACATTCCTAACTTAAATTAAATTCAAAACATAGAACAAAGATTTTCTTCCTTTAATTTTATTCCTTGCTTTTTTTAAGAATATTTTTTATGATTATTTACACAATTAATAATATGTATCAAACAATTTAATCCAAGGGGAAAAACATAAACATTAATTGAACTAAATGACTAATAAATGTTACAAATTCAATTAATTGACATTTTTTTGAAGAAACCATAAGTATATTTAATACATATAAGCAACTACAATATTTGATTTTTTTACATCACAAAGTTCAACAGTCTAAACTATCCCAAAAAATAATAAATAAATAAAGCCATAACAACTAAATCAAATAATCAACACTAAGAATAGAACAAAATAGAAGATTTAATCATCCTCGAAGCCTTTGCAAGCTTTTGATATTTTCTCAATAGCCCAACATGCTTTTCTGGAAAGAAGCTTATATGAATGACATAAAGTCTGAATTTCTGCACTTGTAGGGTCAACATTCATCTTTAAAATTGTAAGTTCCTTAACCATGTCCAAATCATAAAATGATTCTAAATAGTCAATAGCAGTCATGTTGGAGGTGTTCTTGGCATCTTCAATTGAGTTAGAAATAAATCCAATCATATAAGAAATAAATTACTTTCCATTACTATCCTCAAATGGATAGTAAATAGTCCATGTAAATAAAGGTCTTTCGTTTTGCTATTCTATTCATCAAGGTTAGTGGAGGGAGGCCAAGCAGTTCTAAAATTGTTTCCAAAATAGCTGTAATTAGAAGTTTAATGACAACAATTTCCTAATTTAAAGAGTCTATGAAGTAAAAAAAAAAACATATCAAGGCATATAATGGCCATAGCCACCAGCAACAAAATAAATTAAAACATAACATGAAGCCAAGAAAAAAAAATGAAACATTCAAATAATAATTCTTGCACAACTCAACAACCTAAATTAATAATATACACTAAATGTGGCATTTAATAGTTGAAAAAAACTCAACATCTGAAAAATGTTAGTAAAAAACATATAAAGAAAAAAATACATGGGCAACTGTAAAAGCATGAAAAATAATAGAAAAGAAAGCCCCAGTTACAAACCTTAAAAAAAGTATAGTATTTAAGAGATTCAAGAACTTAGCTACATTTCTTAGTAGTAATAAACTTAGTAATTTGGGAGAACAAGTATAGGTTGATAAAGCTTTCATAGTAGGTAAACAATATTTATAGCCAAGGGAAGTAAAAAATAATAATAAAGTAACATGTTGAATGACCTCTCCTCATATAGGGGGTAATCCTACCTCTACTCATATAGGGGGTAATCCAAGCATTAAGCTAGGCTACATTAAATGCAATACTATATGGTATATCCAAGGCAAATCCAAATAAAATACTACGTGGTATATCCAAGGCAAATCCAAAATAAAATATCATAATATCCAAGTAAATCCAAATAGAATATCATAATATCTTTTTTCAGATTTTGTAGCTACAACAATTATATTTAATTAATTCATGCAGATTTATATTCCAAAATAAATGTCATTATCTTCTATAAAAAAAATAATTGCTTTGCTTTTAAAAAGCAAATATAACAACATTAAAATAATAAATATAACTACATATAGTAAAAAACTTTAAACAATAGTAGCCTATAGCATATCCTCTTTTTAGACCTGATAGATTTGCATACAACAAGCATTAAAATGCCCCAAAATTCCATTAGAACCAAAAGAAATTATATATCATTCCAACAAGTAAAACCACAACATTAAGCAACACCTCTTTTTTTTTTGTACACAACATGCAAATG